>CALSBV010012175.1:15222154-15250075 GCA_943590825.1 Bovichtus diacanthus
ACACACACACACACACACACACACACACACACACACACACACACACACTCCTTGAGGGTCCCCAGTGACATGCTCCCTTTAAATTAAAACATAACAGTAACAAGTAAAGTAATACTCTCTATATATATAGCAGGTTAATATCACTACGCTTGTCTCCATGGTAACTAAATTGACAGCCATTCTAGGATCGGAGGAGGCCGGTAGGACTGTTGTAGATAATTCTACCATATCCTTGTGGTTAGAAGAAGACAGGTGGGAGACTACCGTACTAATGGGGCAGTAGGGTGATAGCCAAGACTCTAGTGAACCAGTTGTCATGGGAACAACAACAGTGTGGGAGCGCCACACTGGGATGAGGGTTGAGGGCTGGGAATCTGGCAGTGATATATGTCCATGATCACTCAGGGTCAAGGGGGCGTGGCTACCACCTTCCCAGCCTCGCGGCACCTCATGTTCTCTTCCTGGCCACCTCCGCGTCCTGGCACTCGACGGCCGACAGCGATATCAGCATCTGGGCAGCATAGTAGGTGGCCATGATGATGGCGCGTGAATGGGGCACAGGGAAACAGAACTTATTGACGGCGATTGTGAGGTCGGAGACCATGAAGAGCACAGCGCCCAGGCAGGCACACAACTTGGTCCAGGTCCACAGGTCGTTAGTCAGCTGCAGTCCTGCGACCGCCCTCCATCCCATGAAGCCGATCAGAGCGATATAGACGGCCACCAGGTAGGTGAAGGGGCCGGACAGGTAGGGGTATAGCAGCAGGTAGCTCAGAGAGGACACAGCAGTGATCACCAGGCCAGCAGACACGTTAATGGGCTTCATCCCGAAGGCAGATGAGTAGAGGATGTGGGTGATGGCAAACATCAGAAGGCCTGCAGGACATTATATCGATATACATGATTTAGGTCTTAATACAATCAGACAAAGTAGTATCTTATCTATCTTATTAATGCCAAATAATGCTTGAGGCACTATACCCGATGAAGTGAAGAAAATAAAGCAAAGTTTATGTTTATTCCAACTTTTATATTTGTAGTTTTGGCCAGTGTTTCTATGGGTTATGATAACTTTGTAGTCCTTTCTTTGAACTGAGAACACTGTGCTATTACAACAACATGTCACAATAAGTCTAATGGGCCCAAAAACACGAGCAGATGAAACAACTCATAAACAGGCCAACAGTTTTGTCAGACCAGCTACCACTTTATTTGGAGGTAAAACCAGAAAGTGGAAAGAAAACAGGTAGGTCAGCAGGTCAAGTTGTCCTCACTTAACTTAAAGGGTTAGGCTCATGTTTCTTGCCCCCGTTGAACTTATTTGTTTAGCAATGTTCCCAGATACAATTCTCATATTCAATGATGGCCAAAACTACAACAATTAGGCCCAAATTGAAATAAACCTGGAATTATCATTTGAGAGGTAAAATCTATATGAAAGTCCTGTAGACAATTGTAACAAAGTGCGAGATTTCTGCTCACCGTGGACAAAGTAGCCCTGCTCCTGCCAGATGAGAAAGGCGTCACCCAGAGCAGAAAAGATGAGGCCAGCTAAGATCTTGCGGGCATTGGAGTTAGCACCTAGGAAGCTGAACCCATGTGCCAGTAAAAACACCCAGAGGCAGAAGATCGGTAGACATTTGATCAGTGCGCTGAACCAGGATGGGCTTGAGGTGGGCAGCCACAGGACAAAGTATACACAGGTCGCCTTGAAGAATGGCACCAGCTTTGGGCCTTCACTCTTGACCTGAAAACAGATTAAATATGAACATTAATAATTTAGTCATAGCTGGTTGCACTCGCATGAGGTGATTCTATTCAGTGAGCCGTGGGACACTATTGACATTCTGCCTTGAACTATATTTATCAAAAGGGCTTTTATGTCAAGGCAGGCGGCTTGAAATATATCACAGGAAGCAAAAACCTCAAAGCCCAGAGCACTGTATGTGTTTGATGTAAAGTGGCTCACATCTTTGAATGAAACAGGGAAAATAACAGCAGGAAAGTGCAACTATTTCTCCTTATTTGGCAGAGTTCGGACTGGAACAGCCTTCAGGCTTTCTTTGTGTGGTCACTAGTTTGCATCACTGTGTCATACATGCACGTGTTTTGTGGCTGAAGCGAAACCCTGCAGAAACAGCACAGAGAAGGGAAAATTCAAGAGGCTGCACACTGTTCCTTTGACCTCCTGTAACCTCTTCTTCTCTTCTTTTTTTTTTTAACTCTCCCAATCGTGTTTTTGTTCTCCTTTTTCGTTTCACCTTCTTCACAGCATCTTGTGTTCTTAAGAACTGTGCAGCACTTTCAAGTCTCAACAACGTCCTTCGAGCTGTCTTACTGGTCATATTTCTTTCTGTCCAAATACATGGGGCCCAACAGGGTCACAAAAACACAAAGAGGCTTCACAACACCTCTGGAATGACCACCCACCTATGGTTCTGAAAATTGCTTGCTAGGCTTAACGGAGAAGGCCCCGGGCATCAACGAGGGAGAAGAAAGGGGAGGTTGATTTGGGAGGGAGAGAAATTAAGTGAGAGGTCACTAGAGCTGAGATCACCAGAGGAGAGGTAAGGAGGATACAATGTAAGACAGGGAAGAAGACGGAGAAGGGGTCACAGTGCAACAGGGAAAGGGTTGAAAAGACTGGGCCGCTATGTGATGTCCCAAATAACTGTTGCTGTCCAGTTGCCCTTTTACACCCATCTCACTGTAGAATGATGTGAAAAGCAATTCCCCTGATTGCAATATTTACGCAAAAGCATAAGTGAGTAGGACGGGAGAGAAGAGGCAGGAGGAAGCAAGGGAAAGTGAAGCTTTAGGGGAGGGGAACAGAGAGCGAGATGGGGTTACAAGCATTTAGATGACAGCAAGATTTAGGATTGGATAAGTGAATGGGAGGGGGGGTTAAGCAATTAGGGGTCACTCTAGTTCATATGGTCTATGGTCCTGGAGGAAGGGAGGAAGGGGAGGCTCCTTATTGCACAACTGCTCAATAAAATAGCAGGCAAAATGATCAGACACAATGTTTGAACTCAAGCTTGCCCTGGTGCAGCTGGTGACGACTAAGACAGCAGGAAAACTATAGGGATTTTACACACAAGTTCACACACGCATGTTGAGACAAACAAAACATAGGGTTGGGTGTTATCTACTGTGATTCTAAAGCTTTATGACACACAACATAGACTGACCAGAACAAGCAGTACTTCATGTGGAAAATATTGTTAATTCATGTCACTCTCACGCAGGCAAAACTAATGTGATGCACTTTGATCGTTGTTTTAAGTGTATTGGTGAGCCACAATGCACTCACAATCGTACTTCTCAGACTCCTGACAAAACTAAAACGTAAGGACACAACACTACAGTTTTGGCTGAATAATACTGGCTCTCTGTATCATTAAGATCTGATAGTAAAGCATGTGAAGCTCTAAAATTACCAGACTGTCCAAGAATGCTGACACCCTGTTGTTTTGTGTGCGCCTTCACATTCACACAGATCTTCCACTGAGGTTTTGGTACATGTTTGGAGCCAAAACTTTGACATTTAATTGTCAACTATGCTCCCGAACTGCATATAATTTCCACAGGGATTTTAGTAAACAATTTAAAGTGACAGCGTTTTAAACTAGTGCTTTAACATGCTATGTTTCCCTATGTATTGTGTTTATTTTCATCAGTGTTATTGGTGCTACTCTGGTGTGGCAAAAAAAAAAGAAAGTAAGAGGTATAGCAGGTTTACTGAATTGTCAGTCTCCTCTGCACCTCATGTGTGTTCAGGTGGACGCTGTCCCTGGCTCAGCTGAAACAGTAGAGTGACTCTGTTTGTTCGATTGCTAAGACACTTTGAATGTAAGTGTTCTATTTGATAATAAATGCACTTAAACCTTGTTTGACTCCGATAGAGTTGTTTCTCACCAGGAAATACCTTAAATTTCCACGACAGCAAACAGTTTTGTTATTATTTGTGGGGTGAAAAAAAGAAACCCTCAAAGGATCTTTAGACCGCTGTCTAGTAAGGGATTTGGAGGGTGAACACAGATTCCAGGGAGGAAGGTGGGAGGAAGTCAGAGATTCCCATAACCTTTGGTCCTATTCATGTTGTGTTTGAGCCATATTTTGCAGTTTCTCTTTCCATTGTTGTTCATGTAACCTTACTGTATCTACACAATAATAAAAGGGCTGCAATTAGGAGAGAGACAAGACTAAAACAGCAGCGAGTACACGTGAACACACCTATGCCACAAAGCATACAAAAGCTACTCTTTCAAAAATTTCCCAGAAATGTTTTATCTCATTGTATTATTAGCTGGACTGACATTTCCAACAGTGTTTAGACTTTACCCTAAATTATGATAATGTCTGTTTTTCATAACGTTTTTCTGTCAAATCAATGCAAATGTCGCAACACATGAAGCAACTGTTCTCCTCTAATACATTGCATCAAATCGTTACATTAAGAAGGCCCAATTGCCTGGTGGAATTCATAAACGCGTCTACATGTGATGGTTTTATTTCTCTCAGGCTCAGTCTAGTTCTCCTGTTCAGTGTCTTGTACCTGAATGAGCTTGTCTGGGTTATTTCGGCATGTATCGTCTCAGCTGTAACCTACTCCACTCCCATTGATTGAGGCATTAGTTTGTCTGTAGGGACACTGAAGGAGACATTAGCGATGCCTAGGAGTCCTGTTTGACAACCAACTGAGCAGCATAAAAGAACAAAACATACTGCTTTATTTGGGAGGCAAACAAAATGATTCATTGTGTTATCGTCTTGCCGTCTGAATGATCGCATTATAAATAAAGGCTGTTTGCAGAAAAGTGCCGTAGCACATACCGCTGACTGGCTGCAAACACCTGCATCTTTCCCCTGTTAAAGAATATTATAGTTAATGATTGACTGCATGGTCACTCACAAATATGATTTTGCTGGAATGAACAACAGGAAGGGATAGCTCCCTTTTCCAAAGTACCAAACAAAGGATTTAAAAAAAAAAAAGAAATTCTGTTATTTTGAACTACAGAGATGCAGTGCTTATTTATCTGTGTTAACCTACAAATCAATGTCCCTTTCAACCCAGCAAATGATGCAGAATAACTTGAAAAATGGTGAATATTATATATTTGGGTAAAAAAACAAAAACAAAATGAGTGATGAATATCCTTACGTTTTTACTAAATTGCACACTTTTGTAACTGGTGAAACTAGCAGCAACTTGAGCCCAAACTCGTCTTGTAACCGCTGTTGGCCGCTCATATTCTGCACCAGCCATGAACCAACAAAAGCCCTGCAGTGAAGCATTGAATAACTTCCAGCCAGGATGAACATCTATTCAATTTTTCTGGTTCATTCTGGATCATACGCTAGCGGAGTGTCAGAAACATGATACATGCGTAAACATAGAAAAGACCTGTAAGGTCTTGCGTACTTAATTTGGCAGAGGCGTACTGTAACAGAAGTATGGTGACAGAACTGGCAGGCACAGCTGTCATGAAAGTCATATGACAATGTTATTTGCTGTAGCATCACGCAACACTGCTGTGGGAAGGGTCCCTCTTACAGCTGCCAAGGATATCTTGAGGTCAGTTGCAGACGAGCAGTACAGTACGGCACAGTGCAATATATGTGGGTGTTCTTCCACACAAAGGAATATTGAACTTGATCCCACTTGAACCAAGCACCTTTGTAACATGAAGTTATGCTGCATTGTACTGAGATTTTGAAGTGAGTAATAGTTCGAGCAGTAAAAACATTTGGGGACAAGGGAAAATAATCAAACGCCTCAAAAGCTGTATTAAAAAATGCCACAATGCAAGGTGAAGCTCATCTGTATCTCTGGTCCACATTAGAACAGTATGTGCTCGAGATCATCTGTAAAAGACAAAAGTTGGCCAGATGGCATGGCATGATCCCTTTTCACAATATATGTTTACCACTGAGCAGGAATAGAGGGTGAACCTGCATACTCTAAAACCACTGATATTCCAATTGTTAACAATACCCTGAGAGAACTGTACACATAAAATAAAGCAAATTAAAAGTAAAATGATGATGATTAGTTGGCTTTTGTTTGCAAGGGTCAATGTGACGTTTCATTATGATCCACAGCCGATGTCATTTCCTTGCCCACTTTTTTTCTTTTCAAATCGGGGGGAGAGAAATGTGTGTCCTCCACTGTCCAGCAGTGTTTTGTCTCAGCACATGCCTCTACATTCCATTATACTGGGACCAAGGCTTTATAGTTACGTTAAGCAACCCCAGAACAGCATCATCACTAAGACAACCAGTTTGCATGGCAAGCATTCCTCCACACAGTCTCCTCTCGCAACAATCACACAGGCTACATGTCAGGGTTTACTACAGGACAAGTTGGCTCCTGCAAATTGGGTAAAATGACACAGCAGCTCGGTCAAAGTAAGAGGATGCTAAGGCAGGGTCAATTATTCATGTAGCTGTCACTTCTTTCTTTTTTTTTGTCAAAATGGACAAATTCCTGCAGTGGCACTTGGGTGCATTATGTAGTGGATATGGAAAACGATAGTCTATGTAAAGCACAGCTACAGCAAAAGGAGATGAAAAGAAAGGCAGCCACAGCAGAGCACTGTTCGGCGCATGCGTTGCTGGAGGGTAAAAAAAAAAAAAAAGGACAAAAAAGGACGTCACATGAGAGTTTTTTCGTTTTTGTCAGGGGGCTGCCTTTGGAAATTTGTGGAAACGTCCTTCTGTTGGTGGAAGATCGAGACGGAAAAGCGTGAACAGCCGCTGCTAAAACGCGTCAAACATGTCAAGGAAACGGCCACACTGAACATAAAAGTTCCTGTTTTCAGTCTCCAACACATTCAGAGGCTAATTATGAAACGACGAGCAAATAAGACGCGTCTTACGCGAACGTGGCTGTCCAAAGGCACCTGGTTGAACATTTTCAATTTAGCAAACAGACATTCTTATTTACTGATAATTAAACTACCATCATTATAATGAGCATGCACTGGCCTTCGACGACAAAGTATGAAATGCTATGCTATAAATAATGACGCAAATAACACATTAAACAGTGAGTTAGTAGCTGGAAGCAGTCGATAATTAACCCGTAACTTAATGAGAAACATTAACAAGAAGTGATAATGTTGTCTTGGGAAGTGTTGTTATCTCGTAGCTAAATGGCTACCACTACTATTCCCGTTGAATGTGGGACAAATATCAACGCTGGCTTGAAGCAGATACTCACAACTGTTACTGGAGAGACCATTTCTCCGTCGGCGGTGTCCGTGACGATGACAAAGGTATTTAATACCAGAATTGGGCTTGTGTCCTCCAGTTTATGCTGTACTGTATGAGGGATGCCGATTGTTTTTGTCCTCGCTCCGGTGGGCGGTCCGACGTCCAGTAGGAGGCAACAGACAAGCCGTAACGTGAGCATGCCTGCCTCTGTTGACCAATAGGAGCAGAGAGTAGTCATGACGGGGGCGGGTCAAGGCGTGAGGGGCGCCCTGATAGGAGGAGTCAGTCTGCTGTTTACATATCGGAGCAGATGGCCTTTATTTACATTTTACAGAAATGGAGCTTGTTGGCAACTTTTGTTTTGAGCTTATTATTGATTGTGCACCAACAAAGCTTTGATAATGGGTCAGATTAGGCGTTAGAAATCAGACAAACGGCCTGGAAAACATCTCTATTCGATCGAAATGTTGCTCTAATAAAATACATCTCTGATCGCACTGATTACATTGATTAAAATGCATTGCCATTATGGATCTTAAGTCTGATTTCCCATTAGTTTGAACTCACCACTCCACTTGCCTCAGATCAGGCGTTGTACGGTTTCCCCTAAAAGTTCACGATAGGCACATACGTATTATCTTCAATGTGCAATATCAATGGTATTAAAAAGAGGAGTTTGCACTAAATGTAATGGAATTGTGTAAGTTAGTTTCAATATAATCGTGGTACTGCATTACATACAATTTTGCTTTAAATCGGATGACTGTCCAGTTTTTACATACTGACTCATATTATACAAAAACACCAAACTTCATAGAAGAATTGTGTGTTTTAGCAGCATTTTTGTTTTTGTGGCTCCCACAATGGGGGAATGGGCCCATGTGTAGGAGACACTGCCTTGAAATATAGGAAGCATTAAGTGGTGACAATTATTTATTTTAGTCAAACGTACTAGTACTTTACAGGAGTATTTCATTTCTACACTACTTAAGACATCTACTATAGGTCTACCACATTTCAGAGGGAGAAATTGTAGTTTTTATTCCACTTAATATATATAAACGTCATAATTTATAAAAGTGCAGCTTATGAAATATAATACAATATTTACACGCAAACAGGACACAACGTATTTAAAATTGATATCGACCAGCTGCATTAAAATGCTCTATTGTGTGGGTGCTATGATTATGTAATATGATATAGATATTAATATAACTCAATCTGCAAACAATCTGCATATTGGTTGCTTTTACTTTTGTTAAAGTAGGCAAATATTAGATAATGTTTCTACAAATTTGCTCAAGAATAATTTTGAATGCAGGATCTTTACTTGTGATTGATTAGCCTGCCATTCTGTTAAACTGACCGCGCTACTTTTATTTCAGTACAATATCTACAGTAAATACTTCCACCACTGGAAACTGTAGTTGGAACACTTCTGTTATGTCAACTTTGTTAGTTGCCTCCACAATGGTAGCGACATCATGTGGTCTACGAGTGCCAAAGTTATTTTTTGGGCGGACATTGCGTAAAGAAACCATAGGCGGAAGTGCCAGTGACACATAGACATGATCATCTTCACGGAACGGATTAAAGGGAAACGTACCTGAGTGAAACTACAGTGAATACGTGTAAAGTCACAAATCCTCCTTAGCTTTAGGCCTAATGTGTCAGGCATATATATTCAAACCAATCTTGTTAAACATTTGGTTTACTTATAATTCATCTTATGACTTTTAATTTACTTATGACTTTTACACATGATTTGCTTAATATTACCATTTTGAATGTAACTATTTATGTTTGTTTGTAATGGTTCAAGCGCATCGTAGTGTTTTCATATGCTAAAGATCCTTCATCTAAGCAGATAAAATACATTTTCACTGATGTGATTTTATTTTTACAAACTCTACTTTGCCGAACCGTTCCGACCATACTAGCCTTTATAGTAGCAACGGATATACACGAGATAAAGGGGCAAATTAAGTGTTACTATTACGGAACAATTACAGCTATTACAACTATTGAGTACGATTTTATGAGACCGTCCTCATCTTGCACATGACTACACATATGTAAAATGTTACCATTAAAACTCCACTGAAGCCAGTTCATTTACACAAGTATTGTATTGTTCATGTCAAAATATAACATCAACAACCCGTCGCTTATCAGACATTAAACGACTGATGTTACACTTGTACAACTAAATCTTTTTTTCTCATCATTTTTATTTTATTGTTCTGTTTAGCAACTATGATCAACCCAAGACTGAAAGCATATAGTTCTTGATGTATTTACTGACTCTTTGTTATCTGACAAAGACGGAAAAACGCACAAGTTAGTCCTCCCACTTCCTTCGAGTACTCTTTGGACCTTTAATTCTTCTGTCTTTCTCGCCGTTAGTCTCTACCAACACCCGTGGTGACATTATGGCTGAGTTTTAGTGTTTTTCTGTCAGTAGGCTTTAATCGTATGGATATTTTTGATGGATTTTGGTGTGTTGTATCGGTACAAAAGTTCGTCTTTTCGGGCTCCTTGGTTTGCGTTAACGTTAGTTAACGTACGGTTAGCTAACACTAACTTCGCTAGCGTGTGCTAACGTAAGCCTATGAAGTAAAGTAGCGTTAACAGTTAGATATACAGTTTTTTTCCACATGGACTGTGTTTAATCTAGTGTTTTCCTTATAGCTATTAGGGGGTCGTTTAGTTACGCTTAGTCCTGAGTCAATTTACCTGGTTTGTAAGCTAAACGCTAACGGTAGCATTAGCACTCGGCACTCCTGGGTGAGTCTTTCTTGATTCGTTTCAAACGCCAGTTATTGACAAATTATGGATTTTGATAATATATTAGACATCGCCTCGCAGAACCAGGGCCTCGGTAGTGTACAGGTAAGTTACATACGGTCACCTTAATCAGGCCAAACTGTAAAATGGGGTTGTGTGGCCAATCTTGTGAGCCCTCTAATGCCAGCTCATCTGTCAGAGAGGATCTGATGATGTAGCTAGCAGCTAACTTCCACCATCGTGACCCTGCATGCTAGCCATACGTTTACCAAAACCTGTCACGATTTTATATTTCCAATCAATAGGATCTTTAGACCAACATGTATGATGAATAATATTGTATCTCCCTATAACAACAAATAAGACATTTTGAGAAGTGCACATAGTAAAGAGGCGTGTAACCGCTTCATATTCAATTCAAGCTGTACATTTTATATATTAAAACATGTGTCCCTCTTTGAGCAGAAGAGATACAGTTTACAAACTGGACCACCCAAAAAGGACCCGAGGTCGAGAGGTGTCAATCCTTCTGCTGTGCAGGCACTTCTGAAGAAGCAAAACTCTGATAGCAAAAAGAAAGGTAATGTTAAGGTCTATAACAGTGTTTTTGTAGTTGTATACGTAGTGTACAAAATGCATTCTTCATTGATGATTATTTTATTATTTATCCAGAATCTAAAATGAAGAAGCAGAAGGAGGAACTACTGGCAAAAAGGGTTGAGATGAAGTCGGACCGCAAAGCACGAGCCATGGCTTCCAGAACTAAGGACAATTTCAGAGGCTACAATGGCATCCCGGTGGTAGAGCTGCCTAAGAAGAGGAGATCAAAACAAGAAATGCAGGATGATAAATCAATGAATGAGGAAAGATTTAGGAATAATTCAATTGACCCAGAGGATGATGAGGATAATTATGAGTATGAGCAGACAGATTCAGAGCCGGAGCGGGAGCCAGAACCGCGTAGACCTGGGAAACCCATAGGTTTTAGTAGGAACAGTAGTAGCAGCAGCAGCAGCAAGCCCTCCTCTAAAAAACCCGCTCCACCTCCCATGAACTTTGCAGAGTTACTCAAATTGGCAGAGAAGAAGCAGTTTGAGCCAGTTGAGGTCAAAACCAAGGTAGTGAAAAACGAAAGGCTCCGAACAGCTGAAGAGATCAAGGAACTGGAGATGGAGCGCAAAGCTAAGAGACCGGACAGAGACTCGAAGACGGAGAAAGAAAAGGACAGCAAGTCTCAGTCTAGCTCTAGTTCAATGAGAAAAAACACTTTTGAGAAGGAGCAGAAGAACTGCAAACCACAAAAGAACTCTTCAGAAAAGCCAAGTGTTCCCAATGGCTCAGGGAAGAAATTGCATCCAACACCAACTAGTGAAAAAGGCCACTCTTCTTCTAAGCCCCCTGTTAGTGACAGAGAAAGAGATAGACCCAAGATGTCTCACAGCGATAGAGACAGACCCAAGACAAGCTTGTCAAGTTCATCTGGTGCCATAAACGGTAAAGTTCCATCAAAAGCCGCATCCTCTCAGGTTTCAGCCAAACAAGGGGGGCTCAAGCCTTCATCTAGCTACAAATCCAGTGCCTCAAGTGACCTTACCATCAAAAAAGAAAGCTCATCAAGACCATCAGGTACTCCTGGGACCAGGGCTCCTGGTTCAGCTGTTACAAGCCAAAGATCTCAACATGGGAACTCCCAACAAAACAGGCCCAGTCAGGGTGGCTCATCGAAGCAGGGACCTATAGTTGGAGGACACAGGTCTGGAAAGGGAGAACCCCTAAGGCCTGGAATTAGTTCTGTGAAATCGAGTGGTAATTCAGGGATGAGACCTTCATCAGGGGTCCCTCCTAAGGCAGGGGGCCAACCTCAGTCAAGACCTGGAGGCACACTCCAGGCAAGAGCTGGTGGTGTGCCACAGGCCAGGCCTGGTGGAAGTGGCCTACAGGGTCACCCTAGAGGTGGAGGATCCCGCCCTCCAGGACCTGCTCGGCCTGGTAGTGGAGGACCAGTACCCGGACGGCCAACTGGCAGCATTGGATCAGGACCTGGAAAACCCAAGTGCACCGTAGTATCAGAGACCATTTCATCCAAGAATTTTGGTGGACCCAGACCAGGAGTCCCTCCTCGGCCAGGGATGCCACAGAGACCAGGGATGCCACAGAGACCAGGGATGCCACAGAGACCAGGGATGCCACAAAGACCAGGGATGCCACAGAGACCTGGGATGAACAGACCACCAGGTAAGAATCAGAGAGAGGATAATGGTATTCAAGAGTTTTTATATGTCACATATAATGTACATACAAGTAAGTAGAGTGAAATGTTGCAGAGTCAAACTCCCAGCCAGTGCACAATGCGGGTATAAGAAATGATCAAAGCTAAATAAACAAAATACCAGATAAGAATATACCAAAATATACAAAATGGTTAACATAAACAAAATATGATATTCCCAATAAACTGGACTTGACAATTGTTAACTTTAAATACATTTTAGCAGAAGCAGTAACATTACAATACAGTATTACAATGTGATAACGTTCATAGAGAAAAAGCTACTAACAAGGATACAGCGGACATTTGGGTTAATGCAGTAAGGCTACAAGTGAAATTAAAGCTGCAAGCAGCAATGAACGGGCCCTCGCGCATCACTTGCATGGCGGGCTTACTGGTGGGTCGCCAGCACAATTACACAGGAACGCTCAGCTGAGCACAATGATGCCTCCCACAAGTGTCTATGAAATTCTAAATGGCTGACTTCTTGTTGGGTTTATGATACACCTCCAAGAGGCTGTTTTGTACATCTCCACATGATACTAATGCCTACCAAATTTCATACAGCTACGTAAAAGTTGAAGGTGGGGGCTTTTACTTTGAAAACTGTATGGGTGGTGCAGTTCAGCCAATTTGCCAAGCCCAACCCCCATATTTGATCTATTTTTGCCACTCCCTACACCTGTGCAAAGTTTCATGAGTTTTTAAGCATCCCAAGCACCTCAGAAAGTCCTTCAAAGACTGCAAATAAATAGTGTAATCATAATAATCCTTACAGTTTCAATAGGTCCTCCGCTCCGACGTTGTGGGTGCTCTGGCTTTTGATCAAAGTCAGCCCTTCTCTACCTGCCTATTTAGTTCATGCTCTTAACCAGAGCAACATAACAGAGCATGTACATTTAGGGTCTTCCTCGAGCACATTGTTGGTCACGGCAACGTTTTTTGTTTTGGGGCAATTACTTGATACTATCAGATAATCAGCAGCAAAACAAATAATTCTGAAGCTTCATGGTTTAGTTTTTTTGTGAAATTAAATATTTTGAGTTCAATGCATTAATATTGTGTCATATTAATGCACATTTTACACAAAACAGGAACAAGGTATGGAATATATTTCCTTTTTCAGTATTAAGTACTCCCTGTTGTATTCACAGCTCATGCATACTGCACTATACCAGTTTCATAGTACACACATACCACATTAGCATCACATTACAATGCACATCGTAAAACAATGTATGTTTTCATATAATATACTATTACATGCAGCCTCTTGACATTTTGCAGCCTGTAACACCACAATCAGTATAACAGGGCAAAGGGATTGTTTGCCGAACTGAATGAAGTGTGTCAGCAACAATCAGCAGCCTTTGTCGTTATTCCTGGGTCACAGAGCGGCTATCTTTTCCAACACAGACAAACAAAACATAATTTTAATGTCATCGACCTTGAACCATGAAATTGACTTTTGTAAACTCAAAATATTATTATTATTATTATTATATTATGTCAATATTTCGAGCTTGCTAATTTTAACTTTCCCTACCTCCCCGAGCAGAATGTTTATAGTAATGTGTAACAAAAGGCCAAAATTAATTTCTGTATTTATTATCCAGGTACAATGTTGCCACCTATCACCTCTGCATACAAAAGGAAATACGAGGATGATGAAGACGAGTATGACTCAGAAATGGACGATTTTATTGATGAGGGAGATGACGAGCAAGACATTTCCAGGCACATAAAGGAAATCTTCGGCTATGATCGCAACAAGTAAGTGTTGTCCTCATATATGCTGGTAACAAGTTATTTCACTGTATTGTAAATTCTATATGAAAATACCTTTTTTTTTAAATTTTTTTTTTTTACTTTTAACCTCCTCAGATACAGGGACGAGAGTGACTATGCACTGAAATTCATGGAGAGCAGCTGGAAAGATATGCAAAAAGAGGAGGCCAGGAGGTAAGACGAAAATAAACCTTACAGTCCTCAACTATACATGCACTTTTTGTTCAGAGTTGTAATATTTAGACCGTTTATGTAATTTATGTTTTTTTATTTTTATTTATTTTTTTATCCCTTTGCTACTTTAGCCTGAGAATGGCTGTGCAGGAAGATCAGGAGGAGGAGGACAGAGATCTGGATGAGCTGAAAAGGCAAAATGCCAAGAGGAAAAAAAAGTAATGAAGCCCCTTTGTTGTTGAGATGTATAAAAAAACAAAAAACCTGTGTCTCCTGGAAGGTCTGCCATGAAGCCCAGGGACTGGGCCCACCTCGGCCTCCGTTATCTTCTCCCTGCTTCTCTCCGTGTTTTTCGGACAAAAACGGAGTGGAGTGACACATGGCAATGGCTCCTGAGGAAAAGAGAATGTTAGTCAAAGACAACCTGAAAAAGTCAAAGACAAAATATGCACTAAACATTCAGGCATCGCTCGGTCACGAAAAGTTCTTACATTTTCCCTGTTATATTATTTATTGCCCCCACTGAGTGCAGGGTTTACACTACAGTCTCACATTTCTTAAAAGGAACAGAACTATAAATATGGAAAAGTGATTTTTTTTTTTTTTTTTTTTTAGACTAACAATGACATACAAGTGTTGTTAAAATGCTATTTTTCAGCAGAAGTTGTTGCATATTTTTCCAAAACAAACTTTGATTGTAAAGTCAATTGAATATGCAGAAAAAAACTTTACCACTTGATGTGTTGTGTGTTTCTCTTTAAAGAGAGTTGAGAGAGATGATTGCTTAAAGGATTTTTATTTAATTGTCTTGTTTTACGTCTGTTTTCTCAAAGTATGGCAATCTTAGTAATATATACAGCACTTGGGTACCACTACAAATTTCATTTGTAGAAAATGGTATGATTTTTTTGGTTAAAGTAATGAAATATTATTCTTTTGCCATATTGTGTGGAATATTGTTTTTAAAAATATATTAATTTTGTTAAATGACTATTGAATACTTTTTTTTTCTTTTTTTAAACGGGAGTACAAAGATTACCATGATGACTGGAGGTTTCAGGGAACAAGGTTTTTCAAAAGCTACAGTGATTTAAGTAGAGAATGCAGTTCTAGGAGATGAGGTGAAAAATTTAATTTAAAATGTTCTGTTTGAATTTTAAAAAAGCATATGGAATAATGACATTGATATTCAAGATTGGTATGATAATCATTGGCTTATCAGTGACAAATAATATATGAGCAAGGTTTAAAGATTGTAAATTTGTAAAAAAGTAAGATCTGTTCAAATTTCGGGATATTTCACAATTAAATAATAGCTGAGAATTTGTTTCTATATTATGTTTACAAAAGGCACAAGAAATAGCGACGTCTGTAAAATGTAGACATGTATTCGCGTATCTTTTTCGTCCCTGTTTCATTGCCGTACATGACGTAGTGAGGGGGCGGGACCTGGCGCTTCGCTTGGATACTCAAGAAAGTTTGCGGAAGTTTGTTTTTTATTGTCAAAGTGGAAGTCAACCGTCAAAAGGGTAAAATCAGAAAGACACGTGATTTTTTGTTTTACTTCAATAGATGGACCTCCGTTCAGAGAAAGTACAGAGGATCCTCTCCAAGGTTAGTTATTTACAAGTTAACCTGCTTCGAAAAGTTTTTAATTCAAACTGTTTACGTATCGATGCCGACTAGCTTAGCAGGCTAATCCATGTCAAGCGCTGTCAGCCTTCACCAACTGGCTCAACCAGCTCTGTTACTAAAAATGTCCTGGAGAGACGATTCGGAAATATGACATAGTTATATAGTTAGCAATTATCCATGAGCTATTAAACTAAAAACAAAAAAACCCATGTATTTCCAGTGTTGTTGGTAAGACCTTAGTGTGTAACCAGTGTCCATGGAAGCTAATTTCAATGTGTGTTGAGGAAGCTGCATAACAACATTACATTATTGAGCCTAATTAATTGAAGGGTCTTCATTTTAATGTTGAAGTCAAATAAAACCTGAAAACGATATGAACAAAAAGAAAGATGATTAAAAAAATATTGAAAATGGGTGGGCTGGCTGTAGGTTCTTCCAGCTCCCCTGTTCACAATATACCAACACATACCACCCAGACAGTAAATAAAAGTTAGGTATGTATACACATGTATACAGACATTCCTATACTGTAATATATGCACACAGTCATCTCAGCAACCACAGACAAGTCTATCTTTTTACCCCCCGGATGATATTAGTACAAATTCCACGATGTTGCTGTTGAGGAGCTGCAGAAGATCCATCGAATCTACCCTGGGATGATTCCATCCACAGCCACATACAGTGAGTTTCTCTGCACCTCATTCATCCTTTTGTAGACCTCTACAAAGATGAAATCTGTTCCTTGCTGATACCATGACTGCTCCTGTTGTCAATTTCAGCATTTAGTGACGGCACCCAAAAAGATCTCCTGAAATTAATCGGTAACATCCCTATCCAGTATGGAGGTAAGGCTGACACTAGAAATGTCCAAAGACTCAGTCTGGGAGAACATGGATTTTTCATGTCAGTGTGAAGTCATTATTATGTACTGATGCCAGCGTCTCTATCTTAAGGCCGCTCCTACAACATCCCCATTCAGCTGTGGTTGATGGACTCATTCCCCTTCACTCCTCCTATATGCCTCCTGAAACCAACCCCGAACATGGTCATCAGAGAGGGCAAGCATGTTGACGGAGGAGGGCGGCTCCACATGCCGGGGCTCCACAACTGGGATTATGTAAGATTTTATTCTTTTGTGGGTGACATTTTAAATTTCATAGAAGAGGTTCTTAAAAGTCTTTATACAGTGTTTTTTTTTTTTTGTGTTGCTCTGTAACAGCCCAAGTCCTCCGTGGTGGGTCTTCTGACTGAGATGATCACCAAGTTTGAGCAGGATCCTCCACTGTCCTCAAAGACCACAGGAGACAATAAAGACCCCAATGAGCTCCTGGCTTTTGTTTCCAATCTCCAGATTAATGATGGTGCTTCATTTTATTAGCATATTTGCTGTTGATGATCAATCATCAGGGAACTATGTGTGATTGTTAGCTTAACTTGTGTCTATTTCAGGTGGAAGCAGACACGATCAACCGATCAACAAAGTCTCAGTTATCGGGGGAGGAGATTTAGGAATGGCAGCAGTGATGAGCATTTTATCGAAGGTATGTGTCAGGGATTTTAGTATATTTTACTGTCTTGGATTAGAATGTCAAATCCTCATATTGTAATGTTGACAGTTAATTGCTTTCCTTCTAATTTTCACCCAGTGTAAAGTGGACAAACTTGTTTTCATTGACGTCGCTGAGAGTTCCACCAAGGGCGGCAGTACAGACCTAGAGATTTTCAGTCTGCCAAAGGTTGAGGTATCCAGAGGTACGTCACTTTCTGCACTGTCACAGTAATGTTGGAAGTGCCTCTTGGCTGAGTCATCACTGATGTCGGGTTGTTTTGAGGTGAGCAGGCTGCCATGTTGCTTAGGGAGGCTGTCCTTGATGAATGCAAGCAGTCACTGAATCCCAACCAGGTGCTGTTCTGTAGCTGACCCTGAACTTTGACCTGTCAGAGGGATAACGGAAAACAGGAATCCATCGTGTTTGAGACTAGAAAACGACATAGCTTTTAACCTTTGGCTATTTCTCTATTTGTGCATTAGGTAACTCCTGATTAGATAGTCTTCATTGTCACCAAGGGGAAATTTTAGCTTTGGGAATAAGGCTACACACAGCTGCAATCAACTTTAAAACCATACGTAGCCAACAAGGCAGTACAGTGGCGCACTGAAGACACAGTAAAAAAAGATATGTAAAACATTGCACATGCCTTGTGAGATAAAATATATAAATACATAGGAATTATAAAAATGAGGAGAGAAATCATAAAATATAAAATGCATAAAACTAAAGGCATCAGTGCCTCCTTGCTTATAAAGTACACACGTAAGGATTAACCGGTTATCTTGTTGAGTAGTGTTATAGACTTTGGGAGGAAAGAAAGCTTGACGCGGTTATTTGACTCTGTAACGTCTTCCGGAAGTTAATAGTTCGTACTTGGAATAATGCAGAATGTGTGACCATTTTAACTGGACTGTAAGGGTGCCATACCATAATGCCGTACCATATCTAATGATACTTTCCAGCACAGCATTGTAGAATGCGAGCATGATCTGGGATCCCTCACTGAAAAACTCTGCGAAGAAAAGTCTCCGAGGCAGCCCAGCACACACTGATGACTCTCCTTTTTGTCAGATTTGTCAGCCTCTGCGGGCTCCAGGGTCGTCGTGGTGACCGCAAATGCATGGAGCAGCGAGCAGTCGTACGTGAGCCTGGTGCAGACTAATGTGGACTTGTACAGAGGATTCATCCCAAATGTGGCACATTTCAGCCCCAACGCAGTAATGCTCATCGCTTCACAACCAGGTTGGTGTCGGAGAAAAACTCTCTTAAGGAACGGTCCACGCTTCTCCTTGTTAAAGGTTTTCTGTTCTTCTCTATATAGTCAACTCCTGTCTTTCTGTCCAATTCCAGTGGACATCATGACCCATGTGGCCTGGAGGCAGAGTGGCCTGCCTCCGGCACGGGTGATCGGAGCAGGGTGCAACCTGGACTCAGAGCGCCTCAGTCACATCCTGGATATTAACCTGAACACCCACAAACAAGCCTGGGTCATAGGAGAACTTTCAGACAACAAAGGTGAGCCAGAAATGATTTAAAAGTTATATGAAGGCTTTGTGTTGCCTTTTCATTGTCATTACACAAATCTCCTTCATCCCCTCTCAATTCTTCCCCTTTCAGCCGGAATCGTCTTGCTTTTATTTGTCATTTCGTTTTCTTATAACCAGCAATGCTGCACTAGCTTGCTGATCTCATACGTTCTTTCCATTCTTGAGACTTGTAAAGTGATAAGTGGCGCACATGATTGAGCTTGTCAATGTTCTTGCAGTTGCTGTGATGAGTAAAACTGGGCTGAGCTCAAACGTGCAGCCGGAGATCGCAACAGAATCCGGCTCTACCAAACCATTGTTGGACAGGTACTGGCATGAATTAGTATGACCTTGAGTGAAGGATTTATAATTTCTAGATGAGTCAACATGGATCTGAAATTGTGGACACAGTTGAAGGAAGTTTTAGGGGTTTAAAAAATGACGTTAGATAATGGTGCAATACTAACTTTACTTCATCCTGCGTCTCCAATTTATGGGTTTTTGCATTCAAAGTAAAAAATAATAATTTCTTTAATTCTTTGTAGAGCGTTTGAGATGATGAAGAATCGCGGCCAGCGGTCGTGGTCTGTGGGTCTGTCCATCGCTGACATCACAAACAGTATCCTGACGGATCAGATGAAGTCCCACTCCGTCTCCACGCTGGCTCAGGTAGAAGCACTAAATGTCTCCTGTCAAAGCAATAGCATCATTCTCACTGTTGTCGTGCGTTATGTGCGTATTTTACTTCACTCAGTGAAGGAAGTGAAAGCTAAAGCTTGCTATTACGACATTAAAGAAAATGCGTTTCTTATCTAATGCCCTTTTGCCTAAATGACATTTGACTATAGAAGATCACAGGTTCATCTGCGTTCTGTTTGCTTAAGGGCTGGGGTGGCATAGGTGCAGAGGTGTTCCTCAGCTTGCCGTGCATCATGGGATCAAACGGTTCCATGCGCTTGGCCGGAGTGTCACTGGGACAGGATGAAGACTCCAAACTGAGGGAAAGTGTCACCTCTCTTTCTAACCTCGTGAGTCAACTAAAGATATGAAGGATGCGATTGTAGTCCCAGATTTGGGAGAAAGCAGCTGCTAAGCGGCAGAGCAGCTGGTGGACTGTGGCTGTGCTGAAGTAGAATGCTGTTTCAATTTCGGGTTATCTTACACTAGAATTTTGAAGTTACGGACAAAATTGCCTAAATATGTGTAGTTTAATCATAAAATGTGTCGTCGTCTACTGTGTATTTAAGGTGGGTAAATGTCAATGTAGAGATTTGTGCATTCAAATGTACCAGGACTGAGGTGTGTCTTTATACATTTGCAATTTGGAACGCACGGTTACATTTTGGGAAAGCCATGAAAATCTATACAAAAGCATCATGAATAGTTTTTGAAATATTTTTGCCATCAAGTTGAATTTGGCCTAGACTACTTTTACCAAAGATTTTGTAATCATCCTTATTTTTCTACTAACTCATGGAGAACATCAGGGTGTTGGCAGAGAAAGTGTGAGGCATGTGTATTATATTCAGTACAGGTGCTGGTGTTGAGTCAATTCATTGCCTCAGTGATGAAGTACAGCTCGCGTATTTTAATGTTCTTATTTTCCGTCTTCGTGCGGTTTCTGTATTTAATGCCAGAAGCTTTTCAAATGCCTTTATATTTAAATTACCTTTGCTCTTGCAGTTTACTTTGTGTAAATATGTGCAGGAAGATTACACTATTTTTGTGGGTGTGCAATAAATATCTGAAACCAGATGTGGATAGTCTCTGTGGGGAAGAGAAGACAACAAACAGCTAAGGTTTCTCTTCTTTTATAAAACTCAAATAAGTAGTTGCGTAAATGTACATAAGCTTTGGTCTGAGCCCCAGCGTCACTGATGTCAACCAGATTTAGAAAAAGGAGCTGTGATGTACAATTGGTGGTCAGGTCACATGACTGAAGAAGCCAAACTTACTAGCGTGCAGGCGGAAAAAAGGCAGCAGCGAGACCAAAGTTCATGAACAAACCGTAAAACATCTGTTAACATCGCTTCCTAAGATGGAAAATATATATATATTTTTTTAGCAGTAACTCTCTGGAACTCCATTACAAATCAACTGAATACTTACAGGGAATTGTAAAACCTCTTGGTAATGACGAACGTCAGTGCAAAAAACAAAACCGATAGATATGGACAGACATAACGTAATATATAACTGCATGACACTACAAACATGTTTGACTATTAGGTCCTTATACAGCATGTTATGGTTCCATTCCTCAAGCACTTTTGCTCTGAGCGACTAAAATAAATTGACACCAGTCTCTGCAAATATGGCTCTAAAATATGGCTGTGCATATGAATAAAAAGCGTTGATTCATTTGCTTCTTTCACCGGTCCGTGACAATATAGAACAGTGTAATATGGGCTCTGTCATTGTATTCTTAACTATGTGCACATTCATAAATAGGCATTATAGGTAGCATTCGTGTCATGGTCACAACTAGTCTTCCTGAAGACTCTGAAGATTCTCCTTACTAGACGTGTGCTTAAAAGCAAGGACTTTATTTTAGACTAGAGCTTGAAGTCAGCTCCTGTAACACTTTCAACCACTAGATGGCGCTACTCTTCATAAATATTGTGACGTGGATTTTTACTGTAACTGCCTGTGCTGACAATATGTTGCATTCATGATATCCTCCTTAAGTCTTACATTTTCCACCTTATTTAGCCTTGATGCATGCATGTTTATATACACATGGAACAGTATATTATTGCTGTGAGACAAAAAAAAAAAAAAAAAGGTAAAGCACTGAAACAGTTTCTTTGACATTGATCATCCTAAGCAGTCAATTTATAACAAAAAGGCAGCACCGCTACCTGCTTTTGGGAACCAAAAAAAAAAAAAGTCCTGACCGGGCTTCATGAGAATGAAACTAGCTTCTATATTTACACCAGTGACATATTGCACCACGTCTTTCCTGTTGCTGGTGGTTACTTTATCTTTTAAAAGGTGTTACTGCTTTGGCGCAACCTGGTTAAGAGGTCCTTTTGTCATCAAGTATTTATCTTAAGCTACAGTAAAGAAACTGTTATATTAACGCTTACTCATTACAGTTTTACATACTGTTAAGCTGTGTGAGCCTGCTCACAGTTTACCATAAATGTATAGGCTTTGGGTGCTTTAGCAAAGATGACCTTACTCTGCAGCCTCAAAAGCCCTTGTGTTAGAGTTGCTAGCCTCAGCGCACTGCGACCAGGTTAAGACACTTCTGTTGGAACAAAAAGGAACTTATTGGAGATGAAGCACCGGTGTCAGCTGGTATTACATCACCTTATATATACGCACGCACGCACACACACACACACACTTTTTGTAACACGGACAGCAGTTTAAAATACTGCTCTTTCTAAATAACTGCCCTTACAAAAAGAAAAAAGGTGCAAGTATTACATAAATCTGTACATATCAAGGAAAGATGTCCTTTCAAAACAAACCTTTGACACACTGAATAGCTACTGGCCTTTCACCTCTTTAAAACGAATCAAGCATTAACAGAGTTCGAATCATATCGGCATGTAAAATTTCCCCGCTGTGGGACGAATGAAGGTAACAGTTGAATGAGACTTGGAAACTTCAGAAAGTCACTGATTTGGGCAGTTGCTGTCCACCTGGAGGCATCCTGCAAAAGTCTGGGCTGGATCGGACCAAGGGCACCCCTACCGCAGACTGTCCCGGGGACCTGGAGTGGCCTGGGGGAGACCCGGTGTACAAGAGTGGTGCTGGGAAAGCAGAATGGTCCCTGGGGCCCCGAGAGAAAGGCTTAGAGTAACCGGGCGAGGTGGCTCTGTGTGTGTCTGAACAGCTGGCAGCGCTACACTGGAAGGGAGTGAGTCGATCAGCAAAACTAGCAGGAGGAGGGGGGATGATGGAGTCCTCCACCCAGCTGTCCTCCCCTTCGTATTCTGGCTCCTTAGGCAAACTGGGGAGAGCGCCCAGCGAGGGAGGAACGGGAGAAGATGAAGGAGGAATCAACACAGGAGGTGGAGGCAGAGGGTAGAGAGCGGGGTCATAGTCTCTGTCGGCGGTGTGTGGGGGATAGCCATGCATGCTGAGAATTTCCTTAGGCGTGGAGCCCAGCAGCCTCTCCAGGAAGCGGTCATCTTCGTCAGCCTCGGAAAGGTTGTCGTACTGGGAAGTGTTGGAGGGCCGTCGGTCGCCCACCGGCACGCAGAGAGAGACTGGGAATTTGGTTGGCTTTGGGGGAGGTTGTTGAGGAGAGGAGGAGGAGGATTTGGTGGAGGAACAGGGAGGGGAAGGCTTTGAGGGAAGAGGTTTTTTCTGTGTGGGGTCAAGAGGCGTGGGCAGCTTTGGGCAGGGTTTTAGGCAGGGTTTTGGAGGTGGCTTCATTTGAGTGACCAGTGGTGAAGCTGAGCGGGGGGAAGGAGAGCGCCGCAGACTCTCTGGGCCGGCCTCAGACCCCGGGCAGGGTGATTCACTGTCATTCTGCTCGGTGTAATAGAAAGGTGGAGGTGGCAGATCTGGGAGGTCCAAGATCATCTCCGCAGTCTCCAGTACAGCAATAGCTTCCAACACAGGGGGCTCATAGGGCGGTGGCCAGTCCACAGGCTCTTCCTGGGCCTGGGAGTCTCCAGGCTGCCTCTCAAGTTTCTCCACATTTGCGGTCTGGCTAACCTCCGGAAGCGTCACCTTCACCTCTCTGGCCAACCCGACCTTAGCGCGGGGATTGTCTGCTTTTGGAGGTAACGGAGGTGCTCTGCAAGGCCTTATAAGAGAAGGTGTTCCTTGCGTGTGGACTACAACTGGGTCAGGCGAATGCAGAGGAGGTGTTCTCGAGCCCAGGGGCTCTGCAGGAGAAGGTGTCCGGTGCCGGGTGATGCTGTCCGTTTGCTGGGCCTCTGTAGTAAGCTGGCTGTGGGGCTTTATTTTGACCTCCAGAGGAGACTCAGGCTGCAGAGGCAGAAGGAGAACTGGTCTTTCTTGACCCAGAGGTTTCTTTGGCAGCTCCTCTGATTTGGCTAAAAATGGAAATGGAACATAGGGAATACATCAACAAAAGGAAAAAAAAGATACTATAGGATGCTTCAGACGAAAAAAAAAAGGTGAATGTAGCTTCATACTGAAAGCGAATAAAAGAGCCCAACTGCACCTGGAGGAGGCTGATCCAGCTTTTTACTGCGAAGTTCAGACATAGCAGCCTGTAACTGTTCAACCACCACATCATCAGGCAGGAAGAAAGAAACCTCCAACTGCTCCTGGATAAACTCCCTCAAGTCCTCCAACGGAAGCTTCTGCAGGCGCTCTGATTGGACACAATACAGACACAAAAAGTTAACTCAGAATGGATGACGCCAATATATGGAGGTTACGCATTAGGTAGCCTCTGTGATCGGAAACCAACCGATAGAAATTACATTGTTAAAAGACAATGCTTCAACACACGCTTAACTTTAAGACAGCAAGTAAAGAGTTGTTTTGCAAGAATTCAACCGTGCTAAGCGATGCCTGTGCAGGCATCCAATGAAAAGTCAGCTTTTAATACTTCTCCACAGCAACCGGCCACTTGCATTATGTAAGCATTCCCGTTAGGAGGCAACCAAGCGAGAGGCAGCGTGCGATGTTACACTCACCGGTGTAGCAACAGCAGCTGTGGCTGTATCTGGGCACAAAACTAGTTTGATGCGTTCAGCACTAATGAGCCTCATACTCACTCTTGTGTAACTTGAGGGTTGTGTAAGCCATGGCAGACAGCATCTTCTCTCCCTCCATTATATAGATGTCCCATAAACGCAGGGTGAGGGTGAAAGGGGTCTGTTATGCAAAACACATGGCAGCAGATTAAAAAATGTTTTAATAAATGGAACCACATCTGTCGTTCTTATTATTATTATTATTATTATTATAAGTAAAAGCAATAGAATGCACTGTAGGATATACTGATTGAGTTAAAATGCAGATTACGTCGGGCACTAGGTACAAACAGGGAAAAAACATTCATGCAGTTCGTGTGTCAAATACTCACTCTGTCAATGAAGCACTGCAGAAACCACTTGGTGGTGTAAATCCCTGTTGTCATCTGCTCCTTGTCCTGTGGGGAGAGAAATAATGAGGAATATGGAAACGCAGTCCTCATAATCTGTTCTCAGTTATAAATCTCACTTTCCAAATGACTCTTGGACTCGCAGTAACATCATGAACATATGGCCTGTTGCAACATAAATTAATCAAATAATGAGAAATGACCCGGATTAAAATCGACAGCAGCCTACATCCTATAAAGCTATCAATTAGCTCCACGTCTCTCTAGCAAGGACAGAAAGCATCAGTCGTACAGATGTACTTTAACTTACCATGTGTTTCTTCAGCTTTGGCAGCATTTTGGAGAGAATCAGCTCATGGTGGGTCTGGAAACGGTGCAGCTTGGGAAATCCTGGGATGAAGAACCCTAGCACAGTGAGAAAGATAAATCAGCAGACCATAAATGGTGTGTGTGGTAATAGTAGAGACAATATTTACAAATGAAAAAGTATTTTCTCTTTTAAAAAGGACTTGATCGAGGGCACTGAAAGGATATTACGGATCTTGTCATTTTTTCTGATCATTTGGAAAATGTTGTAAATTTGTCTTCACTAAAATGAGGGCTGTGGTCTTTAAGACATTCTGTACACTATTTCTATGGGGCACATATTGTTGCAATATTATATGACAATGTGTGAGGTGAGGTGTGAAACCATATCTAAAAAATAGAATAATTGAGAAGCATACATAAAGTAAAAATGTCTGATTTGTTTAGCTCCTGAAGCTAAATAAGTCACTCATTAATATAAGGCCATTTACAATACACTGTTGAGTGCATATTTTCAGATTCTTCCACACATTTAGAGATGCTTGTACACATTCAAAAATCTGAGCAAGCATGTAAATGTCTGTCTGTCTGTCTGTCTGTCTGTCCTCGTTCCTTCCTCTGTCTCACCGTGCATGGCATGCTTGCTGTTGGTGAGGAGCTGGGACAGAGCCCAGAAGGCTTCTTCCTCATTCAGGTACATGAGCAAGATGGCAGCGATCTGACTCATCCCCTGGCAGTAGCTCACCTCCTGGGGGAAATGCAGGAGCAGAAACAGGCTCAATTAAACAGAATAGGCAAATGAGAGGAATTATTCATAATTTAATAGAACACAGAGTGAGAGAGAGCGAGAGAGAGAGATGAGAGCACCTGAATGTCTGATGCGTTCTGAAACCAGACTGTGGATGTGTGTGTGGTTATACTGTACATGCAGGAACGATATTATAAACACTTTTACCAAAGATAGTTCAAATATTTACTGCAGCCCGACATACATTCTCAGGAATGTCATGTCTTCAACTTGAATTATCGCCAATTTGACTCCACAATGATTCATTGATTTACGCTAAACACATTGCCCTTGGCAAGCACAGATACACAAAACCGGACATACACTTCGTATTTGTCCATATTAAGGCCGATTTATTGTGCAGCCCAAAATGGACACTCCAAAGTATCCTTTCAAGGAGATGCAGTAAATATAATCAGGGTTACATTGAGGTTAAACTACACATTCTCCACATTCTTCGCTATCATCACATAGGCAAAAGGGCAAACACACTCCCCCCCCCTCCTCTCTCCCTCTCCTACTGACCCAGATTCTTCTGAGCAGTGTGTGAAGAGGGGAAAAAGGGAACAGCACATGCCCATTTCCTCTGGCTCACTTCTACCGCGCAGGAACAGACTACAGAGCCCAATCAGAATAACAGACTTGGACTGTGTTCGTGTGTGGGGAGATGTAATGTACTGTACACGAGGTTATCTCTGAATGGTAATATTTCAGACGGCAGCAATCGCTGCTTACACCCAACTGTATATATACGGGCCTATGTTGAGATACAGGCTGTATTACTGTATTTTAGTAAATACATGTTGACACAGATTCCTATTTATTGGTTAAAGCCAGATGTCACCCCACAGAGACACACTCTGGCTTGTGGTGGAGAAAGTGCAGAGGGACTTTAAAGTAAATGCAAGGAATCATCATGATGTCTAATCTCAGCATCCACAACTGCATTTTTAAAACACGGCATTATCAAGCAAAGACTGTCAAGATTACAAATGAATGTTGTCAATTAAAACTAAAAAGCATGAAACTGCTCGGTTTGGGCTGTCAGGACAAATCGTATGTTTGGTTTTCTTGATTTAAGATACTTTGTCAAAAGAAATTCCAGAGACTCCTTTGCATTGTTTCCTTGGCCGTTAAACGATACATAATAAAAGAGGAACTTGGCCTGACTAATCGAGTGCTGACTATGGGTTCACTGGTAGTCTGACTGTTACACTGTGTTGCTATACATTCAGGCAGCACCACACTCATAAATAAAAAATCTCACCCAAGGCTCTAAACAAGAGAACAGATGGGATTAGAGTGCTTGGCCTGTTCTTAGCTGTATGGAAACCAACGCACTCGATAACACTGTTGCGCCACTGACGCGCTGAGCAGCCAGTGTACACAAGACTCCTCCATGTTATGTAACACGCACACACACACACACACGCACACACACGCACACACGCGCACACACACACACACACACGCACACACACACACACGCACACACACGCACACACACACACTTACTTACCGTGTTGTAGACAGAGTAAGCTGCTAGTACGTGAAACAGGGCCTGCTGCCTAGAGAGGGAACAGAGAAACCAACACTTAAAATGACGATTGTGGTTCCTTAGCAACAATCGAGCAAGCTGAAAGTGTGTCCGAGTAAAGCGGAGTTTATTCCACGAAAATTCCCAGAGGCCATGTGAGTAATCATTTCTCAACCACCTCATCCCTGAATTAACTCCGTCCATCAGCACAGACAGACTTAGAAACAGCTGCAAATATTTCCAGGGAGGCTGACAATCATATCATAGTAGTGTTTGTATAAATCTCTCT
>CALSBV010012175.1:15251360-15297570 GCA_943590825.1 Bovichtus diacanthus
TGTGTGTGTGTGTGTGTGTGTGTGTGTGTGTGTGTGTGTGTGTGTGTAGAGGAGGGGGGGGCTGCCTCAGGGTTTAAACCAGAGATCACGCTCTGCTTACTGAGCAAGGGCAAACCTGAACATGTGAGTTGACAAAGAAAATAAGACATTTGTTATGACAGCTACAAATTGCTCAGCGTTTCTGATGTGACGAGATGAACTGAAACACAAGCTGCTCCACGCAGCTTTTTGCTGAGTGAAGCTGAGAACTCACTTGACTCCGAACCGTTCCATAAACATGATGTGGTTCCTGAACGTTCTGTTGACGTCTAAGTCGATCTGTTTGATCTCTGTGGAGAAGTTACGAGCCTGCAGCTTCATTCTCTAGTGGATAGAAACGGGACAAATATGTCAGAACCTATCCTCTCACAGCATCCGCCGTTTTAGAGGGACGGTCATCACTTCATACCTCGTATTTGCCGTTGTTTTCTTGTTTGACTTTCTCTATGTCCAAAAGCAAGGCCCAGGCCTGGCCTCTCAGCTGCAGAGGGATGCCTTTATATACACGCTTCACCAACTGCAACACATGTGACATATGAGCAGACATGAATGGGGACTCTCTAAAACATAAAGAGACCGTCTTCACCACAACAACTAGAAGAGAGGCAGAGGGTCACTTATAAATGCTGCTTTATGAGCTGTAGCCTTGTAAGCCCTCTTGAATGACAAGCACTCATCACAGGCACGTGTGTACTTGCTTTAAATGTCTACACCATAGAAGAGGGGGGATAAAAGAATAGGCGGTGGTTAAAAGGAGAATGGAAAACAGATTATTAACAGAAATGGAAATAATACATGAAATACTTGAGTGGGAAAGAAAAAAAAAAATGGGAAGAGAGGGCTAAATTGAGACAGCTCGGTGGGTGTGTGTCCACCACTACTGAGTAACACACCTTTTCACTGTTCTTGTACTTGTCCCACTTCTTCACCATCTTCAGCCATTTCTCCACCCGCTCTATCTCCTGCTGCTTTTGCTGGGGAGAGGAAAGACAAACATACATGTGGTCCACTGCATATGTGAGGTCAAAATCTGGACTTGCTACACATGTTAACAGTTTAAAGTTCATACTTTCTCTTCAAGCGCACTGGGTGTCGGCAGCTCTTCCTCACTGGAGTGGAAAAGCAGAACAAGTATTATAAATAGGGACACAGAAGATCATCTAAGTTTAGCACTAATACAAGACAGGGGAAACAAAGGGGAAGAGGGAAAAAGATCATCTAGAACCAAATGAAGGTGTTCTTCTAGAATTCAAGCCACTAGGAGGAACCTGTCAGAGCTTTCAGTCAGGTAACTTACTGCAGGAAGCCGAAGCGGTCGGTGACCTTATAGATGTTGTAATCAGCATCCTCCCATGGGTCAATGTTGACACCCTCCTGCCTGCCCTGAAACAATCACATGCCATAACCGCCATTAGAAAATACGTGCAAAACAAACAGTTTAAAAGTGACTTGAAAATGGTGCTTGTGTGGGCTGCGAACAAACCGTGATGAAGACGAAACAAGTAGCCAAGTAAACAAACTACACGAAACAGACCAACATTTCCTCTTTTTTTTGTCTTCTCCTTCACATGTAGTTTTAGTTTTAGTGTTTTAACCCTAATTTGTAAACTATACATGAAACATCCAGTCGCTGGGAAATGAAGCGATCATTCCTAGTAATCCCATTTTCACTGTGTGTTGTAACACATTGCAGGCAGCTCTCAGGGCCTTAACTGCCCTTCTTTGAGGAAATATTATGTTCCAAAGGATCATGATTTGACTTTTTGGGTTGGAACATCCTTACAAAGACGTTTTTAATGAACTGTGGTAAATTGTCTGCACCTGATCTTTGGCAGTGGATAAAAATCAGTCTCAAAAGGGAAATGCTCCTCTGTGTAGTTTCCTCCAACTGAACCATGACTATTAGTCGATTTTTTTAAGCTACAAAACCTCAAGTGCGTTTATTTTGTTTATCATAAATGTCCCGAGTATTGTCAGAGTTAGGGGATGGTATTCCTGTACACACACACACACACACTTACCTTGTCATATTTAGAGATGATTTCAGCGCGTTCCTCTGCTATCAATGTGTCTATGTCCTTCTTCATGTCAAAATCTGGAAGGAAGCAGACACAAATGGCTTTTATACCAGACTATTTGCATTTATAAGATACTGTAGAGTAGTGATTTACAGATGGGTATTGGTGTAATATGTAGCGATTATCACAAACTTTAATCTATTCCTAAGAATAAAATTGATACATTTTGCTTTATTGTAATACTTGACTGTTAACAGTAGCCAACCTTTTTTGCTTTCCTAAACAGGGCGGATAGATTATGACTGGACTAACTAAAATGATTGTTTTAAGTTCAAAGAGTCCATTAACATGAGAAAAACACATTATCAAGTTAAGGTCAGAGTGCAGGTCAGCTGCAATGCCAAGCTAGAAGGATTTCAGAGTTTTCCGCAAGAACACAGATCAGCCATCATCTGAGGTGGTGTCACCTAATCCCTTGAGATAAAAAAAGAGCACATAATGCTATATCTCCTTCCCATACGTTCACCATAATATCAACTTAATATTACCAACGTTCTTACTTACTTGTCCATCCTCAAAACCCAAAAAAGGAACATCTCTGGCAAATTATACAAATTGTTGTTCTTTAAAAGTAGACACATCAGGCTGGAGTCTATAGGGAACCAGATTGTGAAGACACAAACCACAAGGCCATCAGCAACTTCCTGTTAGTGTGCCCAGAGCTTCAGTTGACAAAACGGTCAGTGCCATGACTAGAAAAACGCTTGGAGGCCAAAGACTCTTAGTGTGAAGTTATAGTGGTATACATTGTACTTTTTAAAAAAAAAAAAATTTAATTTTTAATTTCTTAATTTTTTTGTTTAATTTATTTATTTTATTTTTCAATTTTTTTTTTCAATTTTTTTTTTTTTTAAAATAGTAATAGTAATAATAATAGTCCCCAACATTCAAAAGTGTATTTTAGGCATTACTGGGGATTGTATGCTGCACTTTAAAAAGAAAAAAGGATGCTGACTTTGAGTCACCTGGTTAGCAAGCAGTGGTATGCAAAAAAAAAAAAAAAAAAGAACGAACGAACTACAAATTCAATTCATATCCAAGTGGTTTCAAAAATCAAACATTTGAGAATGTGAAGGCTTCTATTCTCATGTTTCTCAGGCTTTCTAGGGCTTTTGAAAGTTCCTCACCTTGAAAATCTGTCAAAATTTCCGGTTGTAAATCCAAATAGATTTGTCTGATGAGGCCAGCTCAGGAAAGACTGCGAGTGGATCAGAAAACCTCTAAACCTCCCAAATAATCCGTGCAGAGAAACAGTTCCAAGGGAGCTTTCCAAACTTTTTCCCCTCCTTGACTTTGGAACGCTCAAATACTATTTAAAACAACCCAATGGTGTGTCAACAGACTCAAAAAAGTTTAGTTTTTTTGGGATCAAAATCAGTTTTAACCGTGAAACACTGGACAATGTACATAAAGAGAGAGAAAAAAAAAAGGATGCATATATAGATATGTTTGTCATTCCTATTTGAGGGTAAACCAGTCTGTGGGTCATGAAATTGTGACACAGAGTGAGTCATGGGACTTTATGTTTCTACAGTATGTGCGTGTACATGTATGTGGGAAGTCATTTGTGTCCAACTGTGTGCACACAGCCGCATTTGTGCAAAGTCGCAATGCTTAAACAAGTAAGCGACAGAAACAGAGAAGTAGACGACTGAGGCCAGAGCAGTTGGTGAAACCAGAACTCTGATGCTCCTGGAGCCTCACCCCCTCCCCTTTTCTCACAGTAAGACCCCTTCCTGACCCTAGTCTGCCCCAGTAAGACTGCCTTTAGCCTTCCCGGGGCTGATGAGCTCTGGCAGCAGGCTCGCTGTTTAGCAGTTGTCGGGGCTGAATCATTTGCCCAAGAGAGAACAGCCTCACCTCTCGTTTGCCAGACCGGCATCAGAGCGATCTTTGGATATGAAAAATATGGCAGTTATGCCTAGCAGCTACAGTGGACGATAGAAGATAAAAGAAACAGACACAAAACCAAAAAGCCAGTTGCACCCTTTGAATGTACTGTAGGCCTTAAAGCGTCGGGGTTAAGGACTACCTGCTACTATCTGCTGTTTATTTAAAGCAACAAGCTAGACAACAAGACTTATGCTGCAACCTTAAATGCTGTAATGGAACAATTTAAATGAAACAGGCAGATCTGTACGATGAGCATTTTTAAATACAATTTAATGAACACAATTAATCGTTAGCTTCTGACAGTCAGAAATCAAAATGGTTTACTTCAGGGCCATTCAGTGGCTTTTGTTTGATAAAGTCACACACGTATAACGACGACTCTATAGGAGAGCCCATTGCAACAAACGCCATGACCGAGGAATACTTTCACTGACGTTTGACAGCATGTGTAGCCAGCTGTGGCCTCAGGCGGTATGTGTCTGGCATGCCGGGCAGCAACATGTGTGAAGGCACCTGCCACCCCGCAGACCCTGATGCCTTGTGTTGACCACGACACATTTTGTCCAAAACAATGTGAAATTTCCCCAACTTAAATTTACACCTTGATGCCAGAACAGTGGGCACACTGCCATATAGGTTAAAAGGGGGTAAGTCGTTGGGAATCAAATTTCAAGATGCAGTTTGTTCAAAAATAATGTATGTTTTAGTTCAGATGTGATAGCTCTCTCCACATATTTGACAACTGTATTACGTAGTTTAAGTAAACTAGAGGTGGGCATTTCATATTATACAAAAAGGTGAAATAAAGAAAGCGATAGGGAGAATGCACAAGCCAGTGAGCTTTATTTTACATTTTCGTCAGCTACCAAGTCCTTTAACCATATACACCTAATCCCAAAAACCCCAGCAGCATCCAGTCTCCTTCATGTAAACAACAGCTGAGGCTCTAACAGGTGGGCAGTGAAACCAGACCACTGAACAAATGGCTTCTGCTGTTCTGTGCTTTCCTTTTTTACAATTTCCCTTTTCTCGTCTATCTCAGGTCAAACTATTCCAGGTTTTTTGGGGCGTCAGCATATTTTTCTGAACTGAGTGACTAAGCAGTCTACGAGGTGGTGCCATGGCTCTAACCTTGCCTATATGTTTAAGAAGAAAAAAACTGCCTGGTACACTATTATTATTATTATCATTATTATTATTATTATTATAACTAATATTACTACATTACATTTCATTTAGCTGACGCTTTTGTCTAAAAAACGACTTACAATAAGCACAACCATGAGGATACAAACCCAGAACAGCAGGAATCTTGCAAGTACATTAGCTTTAAATAAACCAAACCATTAACTTCAAATAAGCCAAAAAAAAAAAAGTGCTACATACAGAAATCAGAATTCTTAAACAAATGTTTTTATTGTTGGCCGAGGTGCAGTTGAAACGGGTGGGTTTTCAGTCCGTGACAGAAGATGTGAAGACTTTCTGCTGACTGGATATCAATGGGGAGCTCGTCCCACCATTTTGGATCCAGGATTTCAAACAGGCGGGTTTTTGTTGAGGGGTATCTGGGTCCCACTCGAAGTGAGCGAGCTGGGGTGTATGGTTTGACCATGGCCTGGATGTAGGAAGGGCCTGATCCATTCATAGCACGGTAGACCAGCACCAGAGTCTTGAAGCAGATTCGAGCAGCCACTGGTAACCAGTGAAGGGAGGAGGAGCGGTGTAGTGTGGGAGAACGGCTGCTGCATTCTGGGTGAGCTGTATAAAATAACTACTATAAAATAACCTCTAATTTTCTTTTCCTGGCTACAATTCTCATTTCACAGACGAATAATTTTACCAAGCCAAGATATGGCCACACATGACAAGCAAGAGTTGTGAGACATATTCTAATTAAAACATGACTAACTTCAAGGCCCCTCCAGAGCCTTGAAGTTATTCTGAAGGAATGAAACAGAGAGGTTTTTCATTCCCAGCTGCACGTCGGGAATTGTGAGCTATTTTCAAATCACTGTCTACTAGGTAGATTGGTGTAAAAGGTCTGTAATGCTTCATCTTTAGGTTCCAGCTGCTTACTTCCTGTGTTGAGTCTCCAGACTGCTGATAGTATTGTGTTGGGGTCAGGAAGAAAAGGAAACCGCCACTCCTTCAACAACAGGTTCAATGAGAACTGCAAAAACAGTGCGACAACAAAATGGATCTTACTCCATCCAAAGTAAAACCTTTTTGCTGACAAAGCTTCAAATAATCCAGACTTGGTGTTTGGAGTCAGCGAGAAAGACATGAGTAATACCACAAAGTGGTGAGTTCACATTAACACTACTGGTATTTTGCTTGAGTCACAAACACATCTGAGGCCCTACTCAATGGGAGATTTTTCAAAAAAGGCATTACATCTCACAGTTGGCTCAAAGAAATGTAATTTAAACTGCTCTTTTCAAGTGGTGGCTAGAAAGGTGGCTAGCTGTGGTGGGCAACCAGGGTGTCAAACAGATGGAAGCTGGAGGAAAAAAGTGAGTAAGCAGCAGAGAAGGTCACTGAGTGGGAGAGAGATCACACATCAACAGTTAAACATCACACCTGGGGAGTCTATACCGGACCTGTAGTTAGTAGGGGTATGTGTTTTAGGAGTGAGGGAAAATATATAAAAAAGGAAGAGATTCATTCATATGTAAATTACTTACAGCTTTTAAGGAGATTACAAGCTAAACGTTTCAGATAAGAGTCAAGTCCAGAGACATCACAATAGGTATTCACATATTCTACATCTACAAAAACAATAGCAATCCATTCACAGGTCTCTCATAATGTAGGCGGAATGAGGCAGGGGTAGTGAGAAACTCGTCTGTGGGCAAGTTTAGACAGGTGGGCTGACCGTGGGCCAGAATTGAATCTCGCGAAAGACTAAATATGCAGTGAAAAAACACTTTATTGTAAGGCTACATTTTGATAACCTGCTTGCTTACAGGATACAAGACTTTGAGCCTGGGTGACATAATTTCCTGCTATGACATAGAGCTCTAAATCTATCTTGAATATATAAGTTCTCTCGGTGTGCTGTTGTAACCACAAACAGCTTGCACAGCACATCATATCTAGCTTATAACATGGTTTTAAGGAGAGATGCGGCAGTCAAAACCTCCTTTACTGATTTATCACCAAAATGTCCCATCCCTAAATGCATTCCATCTTCGCACTGTACTCAGCCCGGTTATGATGGCCTGCATGCCCTAAAGTGTCACGGGTAGAGCCATAAATATTCAGACGTCCGTGAGGCAGACTTTTTAGGACAAGTAATTTTATTACAAAGGCTTGCAGGGAGTAAAGCTTTAAGCCAGTCTCTGATGAATTCTCTGAAAATTAGACTCAGATTAATGCTATATTCATTAGCAGAATGTCTACACAATTGTTACACTGACATTTTACATTTACATTTTTCTGCATTTGTCTCTTTACCCCATTTCCTTGGGATGACAAGGCACGTGACGTCCTCTTTTACATATGCTCCTACATTTCCTTGATCCATAATCATCTCTCTTTTGGCCTAAAATCAATCTTAATCTGAGCAGCAGTCACAGTTTAGGCAGAGGATTATACAAGAGCAAAGTCAGAATGACAGCCTGAGATTAGAAATGAGTCTGGCAGTAGTCAACTAAGTGTAGGAGCCTGGAAACTCTGAGTGCAGCGAGCCACACTGGACTGATAGTAAGGGGTGTGTATTTACCGTGTGTGTATGTAAAGTATGTGTGCATCAGTGGGCAGACATCTTGAGCTGAAACCCTCAAGTGAAACTGCATCAGGATGTGAAAAGTTTATACCAACAGAATGAAGGACAGAAATAAATCCTGTTTCATCCTACTTACAGATATTACATTGAAACCCTAAGAGACAGATTTATCTAATTCTAAGATCTGATCAAATTTTTGATAGATCATCGTCTTTGCGGCTGGCACTCAAACCCGCTCCCCAAACCGCTGATGGCCTGATGAAGGAGTAGACGACAGATGTTTGGATCTTTTTACCAATGAATGATTAGTAAATGCTGCGTGGTCAGCCAAAGGACGCTCTGGCGCTGAGATCAGACCAGCCTCGGCCATGAACTCCTTCAACCTGGTTAACCGCACAGAGCATACTCCCATACCGTGCCTCTCCTATCATACAGCTGCGTCTTTTATTATCGGTATGTATTCCTGCCCTGACCATGCTTAGATTAACTGCAAGTAGCACCCACCAAATACCAAAGGCAACTACGAAAAATACCATCTTTTTAGGGGGCCCTTAAAACATTTGTTTTTGTATTCAAGTTAAAAAGATCTAAAATTGATAATTCAGAATGTTAAATAACTGACACCCATAGTGCTACATCAAGGGGTTTCTTCTAATCTAACAGACAACCAACAGAAAACCGTATCACACGTCCCTCACTTGTGTGGTTGAGTCCTTGTCTGTCTGTCTCCAGTATAACTAAATCCCATGACATCTATGTTTCTGAATGTGTTTGCACAGAAGGTATGATGTATACAAGACCTTCTTAGAATATCATAAGAGACATTAAATGTCCTACCTTTGCAACTGCGGTGGTAGGAACTGCAGTAATTACTGGGCTAATACAATTCACGGAAATAAACTTCAAAGTATGTGTTTTAATGCACTCTGTCATCATCCCAGTCATTACGTTACCTTAATGCTGTAGGAACGTGGTGATTGTGGAGAACAAGCATATCATTCCAGTTCAGGAAAGGAAGGAGGCTAACAAGCGACCACATGGCTCTAATTTCCAAGTCTGAAGTCCCAGATGGCTTCAGAGCTCCATTTTTTAATGGGTGTCAGACACACAGTGTGTGCATGTAAGCATGCACGTGTCCAAAAGAAGCAGAAAATAGCAGCGAGAGCAAGAGAAATGGGGATCGCTCTAAGAGGTTTCTCTATTTACAGAAGTGGCAAGGTAGCTGTGGAAATTGATCAGAAATGTTACAGACTTCTTTGTGTTTTGTGCCGATGAAGTCGCTCCTGTCCCAGGTTAACATATTCCTGCCACAGACTGCAGTCATGTTCACCCTTAACAGATCTTTTGTGAATATCCTCTCAACACAATGCTGATTTGGCAGTTGGAAACAAAGTCATGTTATAAAAAGAGAGCCCCTGAGAGACCAAGAATATCACCAAGTCCCCAGGACCAGGAAATCTAAGCAGGCTGGTTACGAGATGTTCAACAGCCTTCTCTTTCTTTAAAGGAAGGTATGGAGCACAGATGGAACTTCAGAGATACAGTAAAGCTGCTCAAACTGGATAACTGCAGGCTGGAGGCTCTAGTGTAAGCCAAAGAGTGATTCAGTATCAGTGCAACATACACAATTCCGAGTAACTGGTTTAAAAAACATGTGTCGACTACTACTAAAGCATCATCTTGTTTGGCATCTCCAAGCATGTTGCCCGTGATGATCAATCATTACACAACGATGATGCTGATGTGATGTGCGTGTGTAAAAGAAAACCCCAGACACTACAATACAATCAGCCTAACATACAGTAAGAAGGATGCAAATGTCAATGCTATGTTTTTTTTTTCTACTGTAAATCACCACATATCTCACTGGATGAGGCATCAAAAAGCATTGATTGTATATGTCTTTCCTCGATGAAAGCATTGCAGCAGCATTGCAATGATACATTCAGGTTTAGTTTGGTTAACAAAACTCTACTGGTGCCATGTGTTTTGAAGGTGCCATGGTGCATGGACAATGGCCAATTGTTTACCCTTGCCCTTAGTGGTTCCTCTCAGGAGTTATACATAGTGGCTATTGACTCACAGCAAAAGCAGACGAATAGTGTGCCAACTTAATCTACTCTTGACCTGGTTGAAGCAACCACTGAAACCATATAAACTAGGAAATCGACTTACTGTAGGAACAGGGAGAAGAATGATACCAAATTAGGCCAATGAGAAAAAAAACTGCTAGGAGGCCTTGATGGCCAACCACTAAGTGTCCTTAACAAGAGATTCCGTGTCTTTGTTGCTGTCGGAGCCTCTCTTTCCTCCGTCTCCCTCAAATTCTTTTGTACACTGTAAGGGCTTGTGTTTATGCATAGAAAATAGCAGCTACACAGAGACTGTGTGACCCAGGGGCGAAACATTCAGAGCACAGGGACAGGGGAAAAAGCACATGGCTCAGAATAGTTTGTTGTCCCCAAGGGGCATCTCTGTCCTGCTCCACTCTGTGTTACCACTGTCGCTCTGGCATATCGTATTTTCCAAAGCTGAGCACATAGAACAGGGATCCACCAACAACACTCACCATCTTAAAACTACCCAGCCTTTTCCCCATCTTAACAAAAGGAAATAACAAGTCTGAGTCTGTGGAAGAGGACCTCTCTCCATTACCTCACTCTGCATTAGACCCGGCCTGAGAACCGTCTCTGGCCCTTGCTGCTGCCTCCCCCATTATAACAATGACCACACAAAGTTGTAGATGCTGGAGTCGGAGGCCAGCCGGAGAGGCCTCGTTTCCCAGAGTGGCAGCACTTTTTCAAGCGGTGGTATGAGGAGGACAGGAATGTCAAGGGAACAGTATTCATAAACATAAACCCACAGGACCCTGCTGAGAAAACCACATTCTCATAAAGGATGTCTTAATACTAGCAGTTAAGCCAGAGGAAAGCTCTCTAGCACTATTACCTTATAAAAGCTTTGAAAAGTCATATTTGAATATGAAGTTGAACAATCAATAATGCATGGTTAAGAAATGCAAAAGAGAAATACACAATGATCAGGGAGGTTATGCAACTTTCGACTAACTGTCCAATTACATCTTGTACATAAACATTTTCAAAATTCAACAAAACTTTCTACAATACACACCTAGTTGTTACTGTACAAAGATGCAAATACCCAGGTTATCAATAAGTTCACAACAACAGGAGATCTGATACTCACCGTTTATATGGGCTACTATCACGAACCCCCGCAGCACAGCGCAGTTTTTTTACAATGCCAAACTCATTAAATTATTCAAACAGTGAACACATAGAGAGCATGTTTCCCAAAGAGAAAGACCCAACCAAGGGCCAAAGTCAGCTGAGGTCTAGTCAAAAGCGGAGCAGAAATGATGTTAGGTACACTGATGCACACTCCCCTGCTGATTTGGTTATCATAGTTTTATGTTCAAATGGTGTTTACAAGTACAGATACGGAGGATTATGGTACACAGAGGGGGAGCAGCCTTACTCTGGAGGGGAACTGTCATTTCACCGCAAAGAGGTTAAGCATTTAGAGCAAATAACAAATCCGAAGTGGCATCAAAAAAAGGCACAAACTAGAGACAATAATAGAGGGAAATTCCAAGTCAGCCCAATTTAGCCTTTATACAAATGCCAAAAGACAAACAACTATCTGGACCATTATCCCATAGAGCCACCACTCATCTCCTCAGTGGTGTCATCTGTTCTCAGCCCGAGTGACAAACTACAATCTCAACAGTAGTGTGACCTCAATTTTACTAACAATAGAGTGTAGGGAATAGATTTGGCTAATTTATAGACAAACTCAGCTCATGCTAATTTTTCACTATTTCCTGGCTGAGGCTCATTTTACAGCCCGAATCAAATGAACCAACAGATGGTGGTGCAGTGTGATCATCACTTTATGTAGGGCTGCAACTAGGCTAACTATTACTTCAACTGTTTGCTTTTCTTTTCCTTGTTAAATTACTTAAATGATTAGTCAATTATCAAACTTTTTCAGTTTTTTTATTTTCTGTTGATTGACTAATCAATTATTCATCTAAAAATCGCTTTTGCACCCAAAGCCATTTCAAACAGCTTTACGAAAAAAAGGCTCATACATATCAAAACGCATAAAAATAGAGCTATAGGTGATACATTCATACAATTTAATAGTGTGTCATAAAATGAGACTAGATATGGTGTATTTTGGCTTTTGTAATATTGTGATATAATGGAAATGTTGTCTTAAAGCCTTGAGGATCACATTACTGCAATGTGATGCAGTTTTCAGATTAACTGCTTTAGCTTAGTAAAATGAATGACTATCATCATCATCATCATCAAGTATTAGGTCAGAAATATCATGAGCAATGTCGTGGGTTCAAATCCACTGGTCGGGTGAAGCCTATGTGTCTGTGAGGGTTTCCAAGAAATTGGAAAAGATAACACTGACACTCTGAAAAGACATTTCATGAGTCACACAGCAGGGCTAGAGCCTCTGTCTTCTTTATGGTTGACAAAAGACTTCACTCTCTGGTGCGTTTTGTGACACCCAGCATTGGGTCTTTGACGTCTATCATAAAGCCGCCATTCAGGCAGACAAAAAGGCTATTGATGCTTCTCCACTGAAATAATATTATCACAATGGAATACAATTAAATCTGCTGGTCGAAGAGGGTTACGAGAGAACAACAAATGAACATTACATTTGGTCCGATAGTGATAAATCTCTTTAAATTGTATTGAATTTGTGTTTTTCATCAGTAGAGTTTTGTTAACCAAACTAAACCTGAATGCATCATTGCAATGCTTTCATTGAAGAAAGACATATACAATCAATGCTTTTTGATGCCTCATCCAGTGAAATATGTGTTTATTTACAGTAGGAAGATGAAAAAGACGTAATCACCAACTCATAGTACTAAAAAAAAAAAAGACTAATGCAGCTGACTGAGGCCCATTCACGGGCATAAAACCAAAATAAGGTCTCACATGCTCTGCCTCACACGTGGCTCACATCCTGTTGGCATCCGAAAGGGCAATCAGATCATTGTTCAAGAGCACAGTCAAGTCCCTGAAAGCTTTTTCTACAAATAAAAGTTCAGTTGGCATCCATTTCTTGAAGTCAAATTGTACAGCTGGAATGAGCTTTTCAAAAGACCAAACTTCTCCAGCAGAGCAAAAGTTAAGGCTTTTCTTTGATTAGTCAATGAAGAAAATATACAACAAGAAGGTGCAAATCTTGTATATCAAACCAACATTTTTGAGATGCCATAGTTGTGAATGGGCATGACGGTAAAACTGACGATGGGTCGACTCATTGGGACTTGATCTCTCAGATCTGAAATCAAACCATTTGACACCAGCGAGAACACAGAGCCGAGGGAGGGACACAATGAACGAGAAAAGAAATGCTGAGGGATGGGTGGAGGGGGCACTCCCATGCTTCTCATCACACAAAAGTACACCGGCTGTGCAGTCACCTTTCTGATGTGGGCTTCCTCCTCAAACCACATGCAGAGTGTCTCACAATGTGGCACACTAAGCGCTGAACATGATGAAAGTATGCGGAATAATTTCACTGAGATAATTAGATCATGCGTCCCCATAGGCACTCAACTGCAAACACAAAACATATTAATATGTCTCCTTCAACATCCATAACATGCCTTCACAAACAATGACGCACACTAAATGCACATCTGCTACATTACATTGAAAACAAAAAACACAATGGGAGGGGGGCAAATGACTGTACAACAATGACCACCAGACATCTGGTAGAGGATGAGAGCTAAATGCTGGAGGAGATCTTTCACTCAGACTGTCTGTAACCTCCCCCACTGCCTGTATGAACCAGTGAGACGCCCCGTTAACCTTCTAAAGGGGACACGCATGTCATGACACAGACCAGTAACTGGCCTACTTCTGGTGCATCCGTGTAGTACAACAAACAGACTTCTCCAATAACAAGAAATATTACTCCTTTTAGAATTAAATACATACCCTATTATTGCGATCATAAGTACAGTTCCTGATTCTTACACTTGCCTCATACCTGCTTTGCATGGGTTAATTGAAATGCGGAACTTACGGGTGTCAAGACTGAAACAGACTGAGAATTCGTTCCATACGCAGACGACGTAAGAGTAAAACAGATACTGTTTTGTTGTAACCAGATCATTGAGGACAAAGAGGCGGATCCCATCATACACACATGTATCGCCATCCAAGCCAGGGTATCTGTGGGTGTACATGCAATGAAACAGCTGGAAACCCCGTGAAGAGTGATGGAAAATCAGAAATTCCCCTAGAGAAGCGCTCGGTCACTGTTCTAACCACACCGCTAGCCATCCAGTCTTACAGTAAAGGGTATCTGTTCCCAGAACAGGAACCAACATAAATCTTAATTTCTATCAATCACATGCACATTGGAGCACAATCTAACGTTATCCACAGCTGTACACGCGCCAATACCCGATACAAGTAGTGCTTCCTTTACTGCTTTGTAGTGGATTTAGGCAAGTTGTAAAAACACAAAAAGGACCAGATAAAGAGATCCAGGCGACATGTGTTTTGTGGCCACCCACGTACTAGCGTTTGCAGCGCCAATAACTGTAAAGTGAGTGAAGAGTAAACAGTATAGTGGAGACGCTAACGTTCAGTAGTAACATGTCGTCGTCGCTGCTTACCTTTTGGGTGACTTCCCTTCTTCTGCTGCGCTGTGCCTACAAACAAAATCCACTATTCTCATTCTCCCCCTCGCTGTCCAGGGGAGCCGTCACCTAAATACTGCCACCGTGCTGAAGGTTTGTCCCCGACTGTTGGCTAGCGTCGCTGAAATCGATGCTGGTCAAACGGACGCACCCCCTTGCCCCGGTCCACATGCCGCGAGCTGGCTGCAGCTGTCTGGCTGTCTTTCAACGGCACTGGCGGACACCACCAGTGACAGTAGGACGCACGCGCACGAGCATCGGCGGAAGGCGAGTCTGACGGCGGAAGGAAAGTTTGACACAGATGAACTGACCTAAAAGACGGTAAACCCTCATATTACTGTGTTTTTACTAATTCCATTCCTAAATTCAAACAATTAGGTGGCTTCTCGTCTTCCTCCTTGTTTTGCACAGCTGCAGTTTTGCTAGCTGATAAGTTCCTCCTGGAGTTAAACGCTAACGTTACAACGCTTACTGTCACGTCAACGCTAGCTCTTAGTAGCGTGTGACGTTCATGTTATCTATGCATTAAGTGAAGACCTAACTAGTTTTAAACTTTTAAATAAATAGTTGCAAGGAAAAATAATCTGGTGAACTAACTCTTTGACAAAAATGGTCACCCTGCGCCCTCTGTCGGATAAACACGAGACACATGGGAGATACTGGGACGTTGGCTCATGTTTTATCTAGATCCAGATCTGTTTGGCTTGTGAAGTCTTAAAATATAGAAAGGTTTACTTATGACCTTCACCACAGGTTATGTCCTTAATGTGGACATAAACCAAACACATTTAGCTGGCGCTCTAGCCCTCTTTTGGACCCCCATAGAAGTGACCAAAGTATCCAGTGTTTCACACGCACAAAGAAATTAAAATATAAAAGTCAGAAAGTAGTAATTATCCTTTTGTGTAACGCATGTTCTTATTTATCCCACTAGTCATCTTGTGACTCATCCTATTTATCTCTGGAGGTGACACCCAGGTCGGGAGCCACTGAGACAAAGAGAGACATGGCTATTATGACACATCAGTTATATCACAGCTGAATAATGTGTTAAACAGTGTGTATGTGAGGATCATGGGAAGGTTGTCTCACAGACACTTTCAGCTGCATGGGTGAAAAACAAAAAAGAGCCAGTCCTACCCATGGCACTGGGCAGGGATGTTCAACTTGTTTTTTAATGGCTAAACAATTAGCATAGGTACAGGTAGGTAGGTACAATCTGAAAAGGTGCCCTCAACTACAAACGATGAGATGACAGCTTTTGCTGCCAATTGGCAGTTGAATATGTATTCTAACTGCAGAAATGTACTACTGCACACCTGACCTCTTGGTATATTTGAAAGTGCATTGTTTCACTGTACAAATGTAGCTTGTTGTGTGCCTTAATAAATGCAAGAGTGGAAACTGTTGACCCATACAGGTCAGTGCAACAGTGGACATCTTCTACTTAATATGTAGTGGTCTATGCTCTCTTTTTAGGGTGTAACACAGAGAAGGAACAACACTTATTATTAAGTGCAATTGCTCAATAAGCAGAATACTGTGCATGTTAATACACAATCAAAATGCGTCTGCTGAACGTTGACTGTGCTTAAGTATTGGTCCATTGTCTGCAACAGTGTGCAACATTGCCCCCCTGTGTCTGGATGCACATTAAGTCTTGTGTTGCTTTTCACTCTGATTTTTAATTATTTGCCTTCTATAACCATAGGCCTTTTTTTGTGGAAGACATTTAAACCAAGTCTGAGTAGCAAAAGCACAGGTGTAAAAATGTAACAGTTGAAAGCCCAGGTGTAACTGTTGACATTGGCTTCATTGATCCATTTAGCCATACTACCAAGTCAGCAGCACCAATACCAAAGCCCTGAAACTGGGACAGTGGAATGCATATTTCATTCATGTTATTTATAAACCCTGTGTTTTTTCCCTGCTACGGCATTTCAAAATGTCTACTGTGAAAAAGGTGTATACTTGCGGACACTGAAAATGAACAGCACTCATGTGTTTCCAGTTATTTGTGGTTGATTTGACTGCTTTTTAGATGTTGACATTGAGTTGAGCAGTGTAGAGAGTGTGTTGTGGTCACCAAACTCATTATACTTCATAAGGGTGTAGGCTGTACCATCCTCAAAGGTGAAGCAAAACAGAAGGCTCAAAAAGAGGTTTAGGGTCCACTTACCAATAGCTCCAGCTTAGTTGTGCATTGCTACAACGTGTGTCAGTACTGGCACTAGTGACTCATTGCGAGTTACTCACTAGTGGCCTGCAAAAAAGAGGAGGAAAGATAGCAAGAAGCCTCCTAGTGAAAAGCTTCAGGCACCATCAGAGAACCCACATGACTGTCTATTAGGCCATTACCATGTAAGTTCTTACAATTACAGTAAGTTATCACAATTGCTAAAATGTGTCCCCTTGCATTGTTATATTGTTTTAGGTAATCAAATTATTTATAAAGTTACAAATCTAAGATAATCAATGGAGCTTAATCTTTATCAGGCTTCTTTTAGAATTCAACATATCATGCTATAAGGGGTGGACACAATATTAAATATGAACACACCTGTACGATATAATGCAATGTATTACAAGTACCATGATAATGTGTTATAGAGCTGTAACTGAGCATTGTAGTGTATCACATGTTTGGATGTAAAATGTTTGTTAACGCATATAAATATGCATGTGCTAGTGTTGATAGTACATACCTGAATTGCAGTAACTGCACAGCCTGGGGTTATTTGATTATATGGAGTACTGGCTACAGTGAAATGCTCATGGTGTCTGTGATGTCATTTTCAGCATGATGCATTTCCATGTCTTACCGGTTATCCTCATGCAACCCTTTCTAATGCACAAGTGACCTCAGGGGGGCGCTGCTCTTCCGGGACGTGTTCTGTAGGCCACTCGACTAAAAAAGGGGCTGGCTGTATTCAAGTCTTTGCTCCCATTCATGCTGAGTGTAGAGCAGTCCCCGCCGACAGCCAGGCCGTGTCACATCCTCGGCAATACAGAAAGCTCTGCTCTCTCAGACTGTTAGAAAGGGTTGGTGAGTAATAATTCTCCTTTTTCAGTCCGCGTCTCGGCGTCCTCTTCACTCTCTCTCGGCACTTTTGGAAGTAGCTGTTAAAATATGGCTGCAGGGGTTTTTTGGAAGAAGAAAAAAAAAAAACTCGACAAGCCAAACAAATCCCATTTGGAAGCTGTCGGTATCTCTGCGCAGTTTAACCTTAATGTCAGTTTGATGCATTTCCGTGTCGGCGCAGTGCTTAAAGATGTGCATTGTTTACATGGCGTACAGTAGACTGTATCACCTTCGCGGTGACACAGCCGGGCGGCCCTGCTTCTTTGGCCTGTGGCGGTCAGAAATTAAGTTGACAGGTACATATTTACTCATGGAAGTCTCAACAATACCCTCGAGCGAAAACTGTCCATTGCCCTCGCAGCTACGGGTGGATTTTAGCATCAGGTTGTTAAAAAAATCCGTTGTAGAGGCCTCTACTGAAAATCTGCATTGAATGTGAATTGAATGTGAATCTGTAATGACTTTTTGTATTGCGATCCAGGTAGGGACCGTTAGCACTCCTGCGTTGTTCATAACATGAATATAGGCAAAAGTCCAAGTAAAGGTCATCCATTGACAATTAACTGGCAGCTCTATTACAATCCATATTCAGTTTTATATTACATAGTACAATACAATATTACATACAATAATACAGTAAAGTATGTTTGTGTCTATGATGTGTGATAGGAGCAAACTATTTTTTTTTAGAAAAAGGTGTGTGTGTGTGTGTGTGTGTGTGGGTGTAAGTGTAAATGTCACCTGCCAGTGAAGGTCAGTAGAAGCTGATTTCTCATGGTGTCCTCTTTGTAAGATTATCTTAGATATTACACTTGGTTTATTTCCATGTGACTCAAAACGCTGGTTATTTTTGATTTAATAAATAGAATATGGTTTATTTACAACGGGGGTGCACACTAGTGACCCCATTTCTCACAGACCACGTGGGAAAGATGCTTAAAATAGGCTAATGTAAAAATGCACGCATTTGTCGGGAGTGAATTGGTGTGACTTTAAAGTGTCTAGCAATGACAAATGGCTAAAGGCTTTACGGGGTGCTTGATGTGGCGTTTGTGGTCAGAATCATAATGCAGATAGTCAGCGGCATGAAGACTTGGGGGTAGTTGGCATGATTAATTAAAGCTAGACAATGTGTTGCATCCGCTTTAAAATGTAGAAAATGGACAAACACCGATTATACAATAATCAAAACAAATGGTATTTTGTCTGTGGCTTCACTGTGGCCACAATAGGATATGCTTGCTGGCTTGGGAGGATTTGTGATTACTATGTTGCCAGTTTTACCCGGTATCTAAGCGGCGCAGCGCTGCGACCTTTCCCCTAGTTTCTGCAGCACAGGGTGGATCATGTGATATTGGAAAGTAGCTGGGGGAGGGGACTGGCTGCTGAAACTCTGTGGACGGTGCTCCTTCCGAGGACTAAACGTAGAAACGACGTGTCCTGCTTTCAGAGTGCTCTTGTTGAATGAAATAGAAATGGACTCTGCAAAGAAAAAAGCCATTGCTTTTCAGAAACGAAGAGCTTTTCAAAGACATGTTGCAGTAGTCATAGCGAAAAGGAAAGTGAAAACCTAATACAGCAAAGCGTTGCCATGGGATGCCAAACATGAACATGAGTGTGAACATCAGTTTTCCGATCAGTGTAATCATTGGCAAATTCTAGACGTTCCCACTAGTTTCAAGGAAGGTACTATATGATCATGTGGCTATTGTATTTCTGACAGCAATTGAAAGCAACTGGAAACAATAGGTCCCTCACAATGCCACAACCAGAGTTATGTCATTCAGGTGGTCTGTAGTTCACACACACTGCTGGTCTCTTATACCAACGATGGCCAAGTAATGGCTTATCCATTGTAAGTTGTTATAATTGTTTAAGTGAAGACATGGGGTTCTGGGTCTCTAAAACCATGAAAAAGGCTGGTCATATTGTAGGTTTAAAATCCCTGTCATGTACATTATTAGAAAAAGCATCATTTATATTAGGGGTTACGATTTCATATCACAGAAGTAAGAAGGATAACTGTCAAAAATATGTCTATTCTAATGTATACAACTTGTCATAGGCTCATTCACATATCCTCTTGAGTAGTACAGTACAGTTAACTGATTTGCATCTGTATGCGCATATGAAATGCTTAAATCTGAAATGTATTACATAGCCAAGACCTTCGTAATGGTAACCACCTTGCCTTATCTGCACAACCAGTGCTTACAAAAAATATCAATTGAATCTTTATATTAGAAGCCTTATTAGTTCCTTAATTACAAAAGACAAGACTTCTGCAGTATTAAATTCAGGGTAAGGTAAGTATTGACAAGACCCACTTGCCAAATTTTGAGCTTTTGACCAGGCTCCCCTTTTGGTCATGGTTATTTCCCAGAGCTCCCTCCCTTTATTGAGAAGATTATTTGTCAAGAAGTCTTCCACTACTGAAGGTGGTGGGTGATGGGTGTGCGAAGAATAGACATTTTTGTGTGACCTTTTGTAGGCTTAAAATCAGTTCCCACTAAGCTTTCCTTTGTCTCATCACTTCCTTCTCCTCTTGTCTCCCTGACTATATCAAATAAAAATAGAATGAAATTCAAATATTGCATGCTAACAATATTCAAAGTAATGTAGTTATGTAATGGCTCACTTATGGTGTGCACATTTAAAATATAAGGCGCTTCTACTTTAGAATATAATAATTAATCTTGAGTCAGCTCTCTTGCTGTGAAGGATAAAAAGACACACCTGACTAACCAGTTCAGTAATGAGTAAGAGTGACGCAACACAGTCACCTCCCAGTGCATCTCCTTTGGTGTCATCTTGCAGCATCCAGTTTAGATGTTATAGTAACTAGATACAAAAACATGCCCACCAAGCTGATTTTATGAAGGACATCCCTCTAATCACGATACCTAATAAAGGATGCAGCTTTTGTTATGCTAATCGTTAGTAATCATTGTTACTAAGCATTTTTAATGCAGTAAAATAGCTAGATGTCCGCTTGGTGATTGACTACTTAGGGCGTGTTGTGTTTTTTAAATGCCCTTAAGTTTGCCAGTGCCAGCTCACATGACAACAGAAAGGACACAGCAGAAAGCTCCCTGAGACATAGTCAAGTGTCCTCTCAAGAGACATAATCAAAACCAGGTAAAGTTGCAAGCAAGACCAAGATGATACGGAGACTATGAAAAATGTAGTCCCGAGACTACAATAGCTAAGAAAGTGGACTCGAGACCTAAGTCACTTGACACTGTAACACGTTTGCCTCTAAACCTATATTCTGTGCTTCTGAGTAAGCTTGCAGTTATCCATCTAACTCTGTGTTAACTTTACGTCAGTGTTTTTCAAATCCAAAAACGAATCGCTCGGTGGCTGACTGGCTGTTTCCCTACAAAGAGCTTAAACTGATTAAATCCTGGAAATGAACCAACCTGCAGTGCTGATTTCAAAGAACTGTGACAGGAGCTGGAGAAAATGAAAGATTGTGCTAATATTTGCCTGACAATTATTCAGTCCTCCGTTGTATGTCTTGAAATCAGTATTTATTCTAACCTAATGGTGTGATAACTGTACTAGATGGTTATGTCATTCACATACATAACATAAAGTGAGAAAAGATTGTAGGAACAAGAATTAAGTGGTGGGTGAATCAATGTTTTTTTAACCTACATCTACCATTTACCTTTTATGTTTGCTATTAACCTTCTTGAAACTGCCTCTTCTCTAACTGTATAATCTTGCACTGTCCTTGCCCTCAGTGACCCTGTGCAGTAGTAGCCACCATGGCAGAAGCTCACCAGGCGGTGGCCTTCCAGTTCACTGTTTCCCCTGATGGCATCGACCTTCAGCTGTGCCACGAGGCTCTACGCCAGATCTACCTCTCTGGCCTCCACTCCTGGAAGAAAAGGTTCATTCGATTCAAGGTGAGAGGTGTCCGACATATGGGAGAGCAAAGTTCAGAGGGTTCCGGTACACTATGTGGGGACATTTTTGATGATCTTTCACTGAGTTACTGTTACTTTGTTTGTTGTCTGCTTAGTATCTCACAGCATGTTCTGTTCATTTCTCAGTAAATATTCAGCTCGATAGCGGATATTTGTGGTAAACGCCTGATTTGAGAAAGGAACTTTGTTTTATTGCTTATGGGAGTGCCCAAAGATACAGATATTCTGTGAAAAGAATGTTAAATGTTTATCCCAGATAATTAAAAGTAACATCCCATTGAGGGCAAACTGATGGAACTTGGAATACACCCCAGGGACTTTTGTAAAAACAATAATGCAAACAACAAAGATCTACCGTAATTTTCGGACTATAAGCCGCGCCTTTTTCCCCATTTTTCGACCCTGAGGCTTATATAACGGTGCGGCTAATCTATGGATTTTTACAGCTAACGGCCACTAGGGGAATTCCTAAATCTATGGATTTTACAGGTTACAGTCCACCGGAAGGCGAAAGTCCTCCGGAGGCCGGAAAAGAGCGCGCAAAAGTAAAAGTGGAACCGCGAGTGGTACGAGAGACAGAACGACAGCGAGACAGACGGACATTGCGAGAGCGAGACAGTTTGTGAGACACCCTCATTATGGAAAACAAACGTAGAAATGCATATGATGCAGCTTTTAAGTTAAAGGTAGTCAATCTGGCAGTAAACGAAGGAAATAGAGCTGCTGCACGTACCGCTGGGAGCGCACCGTTTAAGTTTGAAAATTGAAAAGTTTGTGTGTCTGAAACGCTATGTGATACAGTACAGTTTACACAGCATAGTACATGTTCTGTAGCTACTATTGCACTTAGTGGTAACACTTGAAAAACGTTATGCAAATATGCAACTTGTTTGTTGAAATGTTAATAAATGAGAGCTTCCTCAAACAAAAACTCAACCACAAACTCTTTCCCGACAATCCCTTCTGTGCACGAACCCTTACATATGGTAATTAAACATTAAAAAACCGGCGGCTTATAGTCCAGTGCGACTTATATATGTACACATCATTCAATTTGGCTTCTGCGGCTTATAGTCAGGTGCGTCTTATAGTCCGAAAATTACGGTACTTTAGACTACTTTAAGCCAGAATAATAATTGCATTATGTTCAGAACCACCACCACTTTGACTGTTTTAAATGGGAGTTGTTTACATGCCTTGGGCTGGAGAGGTTGACTAATAATGAAAAAACAAAAACTGTTTGTTATATGGAACTTGGTTATGCCATTTTTGGAAAATGGAACATGTTTTACCGACTGTGAGGGAAGTCTTAATGGGCAGAGTACTGGAAACTAAAGAAGCTGCAGGAGGCTGACGTGATGTCATACGCTGAAGGTTTATTAGAGGCTTGTACATGGAGAACAGATCATGAACAGTACAAGCGAATACAGAGATGCAGTCACATTGTCTGCCACCATCCATTCTGCGGACCAGCCGCTCTCCCTCGATATTTATCCTAAATCAAGGCATTCCATAAAAGGTTTACCTAAAGATGGATCACCTAGATGGCTCTTCAAATCCTAGTCAACACATTCTAAGTAAGACGGTCATGGCATCGACTGTCTGATGCAACATGAGAGGGATAGTCTAGGATCAAGCTAGTATGTATAGAGCCTAAGGTTTGAATATATTTTAATATATGTATATACTAACAGATAGGAATGAGTATCAATAATTCCATGTCACGGACTGAAAAGAAAATGCTATATATAAATAACATATGGAGTATATAGTCTACCTTTCATTATTTAATATATATTATAATATGTATTTTATTTATTTTTTACCATTTGAAATATTCCAATCCAAAAATAAACGAAAAAAGCATCATAAGGGCCCCAGTAATGCTCATGTTTTTATTCATTGTTTTTTATTTATAACTGACTGTGAATTAGTTGGACTGGAAAGTCACTCACTTTAACACAAACAGCCAACCGTGATGGTAACCTTCCTGTCTATTCTTTGTCCTGCCTTTGCCCTGTGTGTCTGTTTACAACATAGACTGTATAGGTTTACACACAGTCATACGGAGCCGCTCAAACCCAAACACCTGCTGCCATTTTCACACATTCCTATTTGTTTACTTTGATTAATGATGCCTCACATAGCTCAACAGATTCCAAAACATTGTGTTATGAAATCAACAGTTGTATAAACAATATCCTTATAGATGATTTTCCCTCTGTGACTAGGAAGATGTGTGTAACCTTCCACTTGGTTTACCTTTCCACAGAATGGGATAATGACTGGTGTGTACCCGGGCAGCCCTGGCGGGTTCATGGTAGTGGTTGTGTCCTACATGTCCTATAATAAATATCAACAGCTGGATCCCTCTCTGGGGTTGATTGCCAAGTTGGGTCAACACATACCCATCAGGTAAGCCTGCCTCGCATGACATGGTGAAAGCCAAAAAACCTCCCATTATTGGCCTCGTAAAACAATATGGAAAACCGAGGAGCTGTATTCATGCCTAGACATAACCACCGTCCTAATTTGTTCACAAGTTGGCTTAGTGGTCGAGAGGAAGCCCCTGTACATATAAAGTGACGTGTCTAATAGTCATAGAGGAAATTATTAACTATGAGGAAAAATCCAACATTTGAAAAAGCCCCATCTTTGCAATTGCATAGTGATGCTGATGGAATGCATTTGCCGCAAATTACCTGTGCCTCAGGTATTAACAAGGTGTAGTTGTAAGGCAGTTGTTGTTTTAATTGTAGACATTTTGTTCCAACAGTCCACCACACCTCATCTTCTTGTTTGCTAACAATGCTGAACGTGTTTAGTGATATTATGCAAACACTCCCTGTCCTTACAAACCTTTTAATGCCTCTTATCAACAATGCTGGGGATTTTCCCTGGAGTCAAAGACGTTGTTTATGAGACGTTGTTTATGACAGTGTCATTAAGGTTATCACCAGAAATGTCTAAAATGTTTTGTGTAAGGTTGAAACACCTGTTAGTTTCAAACAAAAATATATTATCAGTGACACCGGCTACTCTGAGTAATGAGGTTTAAGATTTTACCCTTGACATTTAACCAATCGCGCGTGCGTGTGTTTTATTCCTGGCAAGATGCATGATTTCACAAGACTTTGGACTCGGCCATATCTGAAAGTCATTAATTGACATTAATTGTCTTGTCTCCATTGTGTTGCTGCAGTGCACACTCTCGTTGAGTTGGTGAACATTTAAAAATGAAAGGGCCTGTATTATTACATTGAAGTGTTAATTTGCTACTCTTATATTGACTCCCTCTGTACCTTTTGTCCTGGTCACGCCCCCCTTTGTCTCCATCTTCTCTCCCCGTCTCTGTTCACAGTCGATACATGTCCACAGACAGCCAGAAGATAGTTGGAGGAGTACTGGTGGGCACGGGCCTGTGGGTCAGCATAATCATGATTATGAGGAATGTCCTAAAGTGCCTGTTGTCGTGGCATGGCTGGATGCATGCTCGCCATGGCTCTGTGTCCTGGTCTACTCGTCTGTGGATGGTGAGACAATGAATGTGCTCCTCTGTTCAATTGCAGATACAGAGAGGAATGTCTAGTGCGATTATTTTCCACACGAGTAAATAATTAAGTTTTTACCACCTCGTATGGAAGACACTGTCGCAACTTTTGAGTGCCAGACATGTGAGAGACAAGCGTTTGAACAAACATTTCTATAATTTATGGCTACACAATTCTGACTAAGAGGGGCTTTCTTGATTTAAAGTGGATTTTATGAAACTGTTAACTTTTTAAACCGTAGAGTGCTGAACTGCATTTAAGTTGTGATTCATTATTTTGCACTGATGATGTGAATTCATTGAATTGCATTTCTGTAGGTCATTTATTTCCTTTTGACGTAGGCCTTAAAAAAATACCATTTTAAACCATTTTTGTGTGACGTGTATGCCAAACCATAAGTGCTATTGTGGTCCTTTTTTAGTTTAACCCACTGGTTACCTTTTTGCAGTTTGTCCCCAAACCCTGAAGGTTTCAAGGTGAAACCCAAAGTGTAACTTTTAATTCTCTTTGCCCTCTCCCTTATCTGTTCTTCTTGCCCAGTTATTAGTGAAGGTGTTCTCTGGCAGGAAGCCAATGCTGTACAGTTTCCAGAACTCTCTGCCACGGCTACCTGTTCCCACTATCAAGGACACCTGCACTAGGGTAATTCCCACCTGTCGTACTACTTCCTGTTACTTCCTGTTACTTCCTGTCCGGTGCTTTTGTGCACATTCCTTACTGTAAATAATGGACGGAAACCAAACATTCTAAAATGTTCTTTTTAATGACCAATTTAGATAAAAATACTACTGAATCCTTATCTATGTCTGTCATTCAACATAATAGAGGGTTCCATTTGTGCCCTGAAGCAAGTAAAAAGTGCTACTCAAATTCTTCATTCAAATCTATGTAAATTTCAGTAAGACTCTCATGCCTAAGGGAGAGCTATTAAACACACTTGCCTGCCTCTCTCCCATCTGAAAGGGGAGAAATAAGAGATAAGCAGTTTTTCTTGCCTGTCTGCTCTCCTTGTTTAAAACTGATGACCCTTTGCTTCACTCTTTGTGACTGTGCATTTCTCTGTGTTGATAGTACCTGGAGTCAGTGCGCCCACTGATGGAAGATGAGCAGTATGAACGGATGGAGGGCTTGGCTAAAGACTTTGAGAAGAACCTGGGGCCCAGACTGCAGTGGTACCTCAAACTCAAGTCCTGGTGGGCCTCCAACTATGTGAGTCAGAAATAATTCCTCTCCCTTTTTTCTCTTCTCCGCTCATTTGTCACAGTTCTGAAGACTGACCCGGGTCTTAAATCAGCTTCAAACTATTGAAGAAAAACAGTGTGTCTAATGATGTCTCCCTCTTTTCCTTTCCCTCCCTCTCTTTGTGTTGCACAGGTCAGTGACTGGTGGGAAGAGTATATTTACCTTAGAGGCCGTGGGCCCATCATGGTCAACAGCAACTATTATGCCATGGTAAGACTTCTCTACATGGGTATCTGTTAGCAAATGATGGCTCAGCCTTTTGTTTAAAGATTGAGCAATAATCATCTCTATGTAGGTTGTGATTCATTCTCTGAAGGTGTGTGTTTGTTTTTTTTCCCCATTTTAATTCCAAAAGCTTTCAATACATTTTTGTGTGCTACTATTATGTGAGTGTGAGCATTTTGCAGCTCTGTGACAAAAAACATAGCTGTGAAAAGTGGAGAGGTGTAAAGTGCAACAACAACTGAGAGTAGTTTGTTATATGACATTGTAAGTGACATATAGCCACATGAGCTCTTTATGACACATGACTGCTCTCCCAAACACGTCTAAATTGTAAATTATAGACAAACATACTGAAAATGAATTGTAGCTTTAGTAAAAAAAAAGTTATCGGTCTGAATAGATAGGTTGATTGAATCTAAATCGTACAGTTTTGGCTTCTTCCTAAAATGTAACTTCTCAACTTTGATTTGACTGAATTATGTCTTGAATTTATTTAGTGAGATTAGATGTATTTTTCAGACATTTTTAGTCTTTGGATAATGGCATACTACTTGTCTTATTTTGTGTGTGATAGCTGTACACAGTTGGGTAGCAAATGTTTCTCCATGTAAGGTGAGGACCCACACTTAAACTCTGTGCATCTGTGTCTCAGGGGAACTCATTACAACTGCAGTCTTACTGTCTTGGGATGGATGTTCAGCATCACTGTATTACAATGTGTCTTTACTTTTACTCGTGGGCAGGTCGAGTGCTCCAAATATGTGTCGTTGGAGCCAGTGAGCTCAAAAGGATAAACACTGAGGGTCTATAACAGGGGCTCCCTGTGTAGGTTCCTGCCTGAATGAATGAGATATTAGACTGGACTGGCATGAGTCACTGCTCCTAGAGACACAGTACTGTGGATCTGTTTAGTCTGTGTGCACTTATCAAATGGGAACAAAATTGGGACATTCCTTTGCCAGCACCATTGAAATGTCTACACAAACATGAATCTCTACGACTGTCAAAGGAGGTAGATTTGGCATAGTGTCAGTGGATTAAAACTCAGCATGTTTGAAATAGCACTGGAAATAGCAGGTCATGAAAGCTACTGTATGTCTGCATGCAGTCTTTGACCAAAATAATGACAAAGAGTGTATGGATGGATTGCACAGTGACATAATTGTGTTTAGGGTGCTTTTCATGATCGCGTCTCATGCCCTTGTGTTTTTCAGGGCAGTGTGACATGTTGGATGAATTGGTGAGTGTGAGTGATTCATTTATTACTATTAATCTCCTCTTTTCCAGGATTTCCTGTATGTGTTCCCCACCTCCATCCAGGCTGCAAGGGCAGGAAACGCCATCCATGCTATCATGCTCTACAGGAGGAAACTGGACAGAGCCCAAGTCAAACCTGTGAGTGTAGAGCTCCTGTGTTGCCTCCCTGTATCACTCCTTAAATCATTTTAGTTAAATTCTGGTTAATCCACATACATTGTGTGAATTGTGATTATATAAAAATGGCATTCGCACATATTTAACCATATCAATCCTATGTAAATGTTTAACTTTCTCATTTATCCATTAATGGCTGTTATCTCAGTGTGCCTTTTTAAGTTTACAATGAGCGCTGCTTATCTATCACAGCGCTTTCTTGTGTACTCTTAAAAGTCATTTTGTTATGTCACCAAGGATTAGGTAAATACTTGATATTAGCCTCAGCTCACCGTGTCTAACTCTGCCTTTGGAATGAGCCATACACTGTGCTTTTTGCTTGTTTGGACGCAATTACAGCTGTAATCGTCAGCAAAGCAAAATCTCGAGCATCTTCTGAAGGCTTAGTAAATGAGGCTTGATGGATGCTAGGCGATTTTACTCACACATCGGTGTCATCTTTTCCCGCTCCTCTGTTGGTCCTTTTCCTTTACCAACCTGCATGACGCTTGAGTGCAAATTCTTTTTTTGTGTTTGCACAATCCTGACACACATCCTACAACATGTTGCATAAATACACACTGATCTCTTGCAAAGAACACTTGTATGCATTTATAGAAACACCAATGCATGAGCTTGCAGTGTTAAACACTCACATTCAGTTGTCTCTGTTTTACTGTTTTGTCCCTTCGCTGTGTCGGACGCTGCGTTAGATATACTTGCTGGCAAACAAGGTTCCTCTGTGTTCGGCTCAGTGGGAGTGGATGTTTAACACCACCCGCGTCCCTGGCGTGGAGACAGGTAAGATGAGGGCACTTCTCCACCGTGCCCTCTGAACCCCTACCCCGTGACCTTAGCTATTGCCGCGGCAACAGCCATTGGAAACCCTGACTGCTAGACTCCTTTTCAACAGCACAGCTCTGAAACAATCATTTTATTTTACTCATCTATTTGGGAGATGTGCGTACTCAAATTTGTTTAATGCAAATATTTGAAAGCCATCTACAGTTTTAGAACTAATCCTACTATAAATATCAGGGCTCTGCTGGTGGCATTGAGATGGCAGGCCACTGGTTTCTGGACCCTGCTCATGTCTTTTCCCCTGGCAGTCCTCATAGGTCCCTTCTCCTCTTTCAGGCTGCTTTTCAAACCAATCCTCATCTCTCCCTCTCCACTTCATCCATGGTCCTGTCCCCTGTAGGTGTTTGTCTGCTGCCGCTCTCTGGGGATTTTAGTGAATTAGTCTGTCATCTCTGTGTGTTTGACTCTCCCCTTTTGCTTTTCAGCTCATGCTCCTACACACTATTCCCATGTGCTCAGCCCAATACGAGCATATGTTCAACAGCAGTCGTGTCCCAGGTGTAGACACAGGTAGAGTCCTTAGCAGTACCGCCTCCTCCACACTACTCCTACTGTACTTCTCCTTGGGACATTTGTCCATGTGTTTTGAATTAGAAAGTATCTGACCACCATGAATAATAATGCATGTGTGAAGGTCTATGCACATTGAAGGACTAATTTGCATGTGACTGAAGTTTGAGAAGGCAAAACAGCGATAGTGATAATGTAAAGACATAGAAATGTCAAACGGTGTTAAACTGGCCTGAATATATAAAAATTAAGTATTTATTGGTATTATTTCACATATATTTCAGTATGTGTAACTTGGGATTAAGTGTCGTTGTACATTCGTAGAAGAACTAAAATGATATGTAACGTGCATGGTCAGTGTGGAAAGGACACAGAAAGGTGGAAGCTGATCCTAGTAATATGTAAGTTTTTTTAATTTATTTTTTTATATAAAGTAAAGCATTAAATAGAACTTGTTTCTTTGTGTAATTTTCAAAGCCAGTTCAGATAAATAATGGGCTCTCAGTATTCACATTAGGTATGGGCCAAGCATTACCTGGGTGTGAGGTGGTTGTTGTTCTTGGGGTTGGTCCTAGTGTATGTATCCCCTCCTTTGTCTTGCCTGTAACAAGGACAAAGCTTGTTTGAACACCATGAGCGTCACCAAAACATTATCATAACTTTGTATAAAAGATGCAAGAGATGTTTATGAATTGGTTTTCTCCTGGCCGTGAATAATGCTGTTCAAACAAACTTTGCCTCAATTCATTGTATTCCAAACCACCACCCTGTTCCCAAATGACCTTCCCTTTTCATCTCACTTCCCGCACTTCTCATTTCAAGCTGCTTTAGTTTTTGAACTGGATAGTAGTCCCTCCCATCATGTAGTATCATTTTGATGTCAGTTTATTTTTTGCCCTTCAAATGCATATAAGAAGGGTGTTCAGAAAAAAAACAAAAGAACCAGCCCTCAAAAAAGTGTTTTGCTCTTCAGACATCTGGATGTTGTGGATATCACATAATTTCACCAAGATCTGGTTACTAACAATTCTATTGTTTCCAGAAATGAAATTCTGTGACATCCACACTTCGAACAAACTGCTGCCTTCATTTTTGAGATTTTAATCATATACAATTTTAATTTTAAGATGCTCCGAGATGCATGAACACATACATCGGACACCACCCCCAACACTCCAATTGTCTTTCTCTTTCTCTGTTTTCCTCCTTTTCTCTCTACTTACCATTGGTCCCTCTCTCCCAGACATCCTTCAGCACATGAACGACAGCAAACACATAGCTGTGTACTATAAGGGTCGTTTCTTCAAGGTGTGGATGTTTTATGACGGACGGCTGCTGTTGCCACGGGAGATCGAGCAGCAGATGGCAAGGATCTTGGCCGACAAGTCTGAGCCATTGCCAGGAGAGGAGAAACTTGCCGCACTGACTGCAGGAGACAGGTGGGTGGCATCACAGAGCGAGCGAGCTGCAGCCAGTGTTGATGAAGCCACACAATTGACACTCTGTATTGTACCATGACAGGAAGTAAATAAATATAGTATGTAGATAGACTTTTATTGCAAGGTTAAAAGTGGGGTAATCATTTGCATCCTGCAGTTATAAAGTGTTAGTATGCTGAATACTTACAGTCGTAGATAAAGCTTACTAGTCAGTTCTAAGGAGTTATGAGGCAATTTGGAATCAATATTTGAGAATGGGGGAAAAAAATTGAATAACAATATCTTCTGACATTCAGTTTTTAAAATAAAGAGACAAAATACTTATTTTTGTTTTTTTAAGTATCACTTAATTTTGATACTAAAGAATTGTACCCATGGTATTTACTGAGCGGGACATTTTGTTTAAAACAAACTATGTAATGGCAACACTGTTTCTAAATGACCCCAAACTCTGTTTTATCTGTACTGTTACTTATTTAGCTGACAAATTTGCTGACGTCTGCAATAAGGTCAAATCTGCTCCTAATATTGGCCGACACAATGTGTTGTTTGGGTGCTAGTGCCGACTGTAACAGTAGCATTTGAAGGTAGCGAAGTGTGTGGCACGACAACAATGCACGCAAAGTACAGTACCTACCACCCACACATCACACTTCTCTCGCACTGAGGAGAAACTTGTATGCACTAGTTACATGTACAGTAGGATTGACTCCTGTAAGACATTGCTTAAGATCTACCTGGGGGGGGAAATCTGTTATTTGACATCCTGCAGGACTCCATGGGCCAATGCTCGTGAAACCTTCTTTAGCCGAGGTAAGAACAAGCAATCTCTGGACGCCATTGAGAAGGCAGCCTTCTTTGTAACCCTTGATGACACCGAGCAGCGCTACGATGCAGACAACCCAGTCAAGTCTCTGGACAGCTATGCCAAGTCCCTGCTCCACGGGAAGTGCTACGACAGGTGGGACAGAAACAGATTATTAAAGAGTTTTTGAGGTAAATTTATATATAAATGAACTGAAGATGTTTTTTCTTTTTTTGTCATTCAGGTGGTTTGATAAATCCTTCAACCTGATCGTTTTTAAGAACGGCACCATGGGACTCAACGCAGAGCATTCCTGGGCAGATGCTCCAATCATTGGCCACCTGTGGGAGGTAAGTCAGTGTAGTTTTTATTTAATGAAATTCTCATGTTTGCATTATGTCACAAAGAATGAATTAAGAGATTCATACATTAGTTTATCTTTTGATACTATCGGGGGAAAAAAACACATTTTTCCTTTTTTATTTAGAGAAAAACAAAGAATATATGTTTACTAGCTCAACAATCTGAGCTAATACAGTGGGATGGGGGGGAAATGTTGGCATGATGGTAGTACATTAAAGCTTTTAAGACAGAAATGTGAAATAAATCTGATGCATCTCTTCCATGTAACTGAGTTAGTCACGTTAAAACTTGACTCTGCATTGCAGCACGTTCTTTCCATGGACCCTATTAAGTTGGGATATACTGAGGAGGGTCACTGCTGTGGGGAGCCCCACCCCAATCTGCCAGGTCCACAGAGGCTGTCGTGGGACATCCCTGCTGAGGTAAGTGTCAGGTTATGCTCCAAATAACCACTTCTTACAACATGTTGTACGATCACATTGGAAGACATTAGTGTTAATAGTGTTGGGAAGCTGGCGGGTGCAGGCCCCCCAATTCTGAAGCCATAAAGTGTGGGGTGAGGGTGTTCATGAGGCTGTTAGCGGAGCACTTCTGATGAAGCATACTAACTGCTTAGGACTGCTAGAACTTATCATACACTGTGGGCTAATAGCTGAAATTTGAAAGGGCCTTGGGTTCCCCCTGCTGGCAGCTTGAACTATGTGCACCACCAGTGTTGGTATTACTTTTAAAGACTCAAAGATGTAGAGAAAGGGCTGTTAGGTACAAAATGTGACAGAAGTACTAATGCCACTAATATAAATGTCATTGAGCTGAGCTTTCTCAATTGTTTTGTTTTATGAGTACGTTGTCAGCCATGCTGCATCTGCTAAGTCTAACATATGACTGTTACTTCCTGTAGTGCCAGGAGGTCGTCGAGAGTTCTCTGACTCTAGCCAGGACTCTGGCTGACGATGTGGACTCGCACATTTTCCCCTTCAACGACTTTGGCAAGGGTCTGATTAAGAAGTGCCGCGTCAGCCCTGATGCCTTCATCCAGATCGCCCTACAGCTGGCCCATTTTAGGGTAAGTACTCCCAACATTTAATGGTTTAACAGTTTTATGCATTAATCTGTCATTCAGTGGCCTTTACATGTTAGGCTTATGATTATAATAACTTGACACAGTCCAGTGAAATCCCTCTTAAAATCCAACAGAGGGCAGTCTCAACTTGCCAGCTAACATGTCATTGAAGACTGTCAAACATTGTCATTGAATGATTTAATGTGTGGTATTTCCTGGTGTTTCTGTTATTTATAACATGAGTGTAAATGTAAGACTCAGGAAAGTCACTTACTGTTTAAATAATCTACTGTTAACTCATTTACAATTTGTAAAACAAATTCCTGTTGTGTGTCTCTTTTATGCTGATCCATGCTTTCTCTCAACAGGATAAAAAGAAGTTCTGCCTGACATACGAAGCCTCCATGACGCGTTTGTTCCGTGAGGGCCGAACAGAAACTGTGCGCTCCTGCACCATGGAGACTTGTGCCTTTGTTCGTGCCATGATCAGAGATGAGACAGTAAGGCTAAACCGTAGCAACGCACCACACCTCTCATTGCAGTGCTTCTCTTAGCCACCGATTGACAATCCAGTATGCAATCATGCTCTGTACCAGTTTGACTTGATCTCTATCTTGTCCATTTCAGAGAGAAGAGAGTCTCAAGTTGCTTAAACTGGCAGCAGAGAAGCACCAAAACCTGTACCGCCTGGCAATGACAGGGGGGGGAATCGATCGCCACCTTTTCTGTCTCTATGTGGTTTCCAAATATCTGGGAGAAGACTCAGCCTTCCTCAAGGAGGTACGAGCTGTTGTTGGATGTCGTTGTGAGATTTTTGCTCTTAAAACTGGAACAATAGCCCTTGTAAATTGCCCATCAGCACAGTATTCTTATTGATTCAAAACAATACAAACAAAGTGGCTATGGTCCGAGTGCACCTGCTCACTTTTTCATATAATGATGAAAAATGAGACTGGTGACCTGTTGAAATTTTGACAATTTTGCACTTTAAATTAAATATATTTTTTTATTTACATTTTTTTAAGATTTGGGTCTCCTCAATGGGCCTTTTTTCAAAAAAATAAAAAAATAAAATCAACCTGAGTTTCTCAGATTTTGTTTAGTTGTATTGAATTAAATGAAATTATTAAAAAAATATATTATTGGTGAAACTCCTGAAGGAGTGCTAGGTGCTTAAAATTAATCTTGTCCAGAACTCCATAGGTGGAAAAATAACTTGTATCTTTTTTTTTTTTAAAAAGCATTAATGTTGTAAAGCTTCACTTTTGATTAAACTGGCTCATCAATTTTACAGGTGCATACAATTATTTGAAAGTAGGCTTCTACTTACTTTTCTATGATAAAAGTAAGTAGATTGTGCACTGTATACGTCCTTATGCTGTACTTGTTGTATACTGTTTAACAAATGTGCGTGTTAGGCAGTCGTATTTGGGCAAAAGAATGAAAAAGCACATTTCTCCACCTTCCTGAGTGTCAGTGTTAAGTGAAAATGCTTCTACGTCAGGGTAGAAAAACCTGTTGCTTGGGTTAAGAATGAACCGGTGAATTAAACGTATGTTATCTTAATGTTCAGGTCCTGTCTGAGCCGTGGAGGCTGTCCACCAGTCAGACTCCTCTGCAGCAGCTTGAGCTGTTTGATCTGGTCAGATACCCTGAGTACGTGTCCTCCGGAGGTGGATTCGGTCCAGTAAGTTATCCCATCGGTTTTGACAGTCATTCTCAAAGCAGGTTGTGCAGTCCTTATGCAATTAGGCAGTTTTTGTTCTTTATGGAGGGATACATCTTTTGTTTCATCTTCACTAGGGGATAGCATGTCACAAAAAGTATGCTTCCATGCACCTGTTTTAAAAAAAAATAAAAATGTATGTACATGTTTAATTACGGTCTGCATGTACATGTCAGAAATTCCCAACAATGAGACTGTTTTTGAGATGAATCTTTCTTTCTTTCCCCGTGTGTCCTAAAGGTGGCTGATGATGGTTATGGTGTCTCCTACATCATTGTTGGAGAGAACCTCATCAACTTCCACATCTCCAGCAAGCACTCAAGCCCAGAAACTGTACGTTCACTAGTTTTCTTTTTTTTTTTTTTTTTTTTTTTACAGACAATTTAGAGTCTTCTATGTTCATCACTTGATTAATCAAAGAGACTTCTTACAAGTGTCTTTTGTCCTTTTTTGCTTAATTTCAGGACTCCCACCGTTTTGGCAGCAACATCAGACAGTCCATGCTTGACATGCTGGATCTCTTCCAGCTCGACAAGAAGACCCAGTGATTGTCCTCTCCATGGGTGGAAGTAACATTGTTTTTAGCAAGAAATGTATTCTTCATGAAGCTTGTACATAATAAAATATTGGATTTTGGGTTATTTTAAGTTAATTGATGTTACAGAAATAGGAATGATTGAGAGGTATTTGTCAATGTGTTTGGGAGGCGTTTATGTCTGCTGTATGTATAGGCACGGTGAGATTCTGGTGTTATTGGGTAGTGCACAGATCAAAGTTTTTATTCACAGGACTGTTCGCACGGGTGCCTTAGAGACCCGCTAATGTAAAAAGGGTAGAAAAGGAGGGTGAAATTAGAGACATTTCAGTGAAAGGATTGTTCAATTGCATCATCTAATATTTCAATCACATTTTAAGTTCAGAGATGGTGCAATATTTTTTGCCCCAATTTTGAAAATATTATGAATTCTTATAGTGTTTTTTTTCTTCTGGTCTTTCCAATCCAACACCCGAGTCACGTGTAACTGGCCAAAGCAGCACGTGATGTTAATTATCACCAACAAATGGCATCTTGCATTGTGTCCATTATTTGAATATGCCTCAGTTTAAATGCAGAGTCTGATTAGCTAGCCTGAACAATTGTATCCAATAATCATATACCTACGGAGGCCAGAAAGAGTAAAACAGTTGATCTATAGTTAAAAGAATTACAACTCTTTAGCTTTGATGTGGAAAGTGACTTTCTAATCAATGGATCAACATTACCTTTCTGTCTCAAGTACACAGCCAGTGTGTTTGTCCTTTTCAGCTGCTATGATTTTATGAAGCTGCGCGAAGGCAGATCATGTTTGTGTGTGCGCGTGTGTTTGTCGTTTTCATACTCAGGTTTTTCTACCTACAGCATTGGAAGGTTAGCGCTTATGTTGCTGTGTACATGTGCAACAGTAGAAGACATGAGATGCAGTACAATGCCCTGTCACCTGGTGCTGGTGGGTAGTCTAACTTGAAGTTTGCTGTGGAAGTGAGGGATTGGCAGGACAGGCCGTGTGTCTGTGGGGACTGACGGACACTTTTATTTTTTTTTCTGTTGCTTGTGTTTGAAAAAGAGTGGGTTAAAATGTACTTTTCACTCTGGTGTGCACTCCATGACTGGTACTTTAGTTCAAACTAACCAATTCATTGGTAGCCTTTTTGTCCGATCAAGATGAATTGTATGAACTGTTATGAGCAAACAAGTTGTCAGTTACAGCATAGTGGTATTTCAACTGTCAATATAAGGTGATAGGTTATCATCTCTCTCTAGTGCAGTAGGAAATCATTGTTTTTCTCAGAGTAATGCTTAGGGAAGTGGCAATATAGAGGGGCTGTCACGTAGGAATGCATTTCTATTATTATGTATATGTTGTCAGTTCATCATATTATTTATTTTTTCCTTTTTTTGTTTTAACCTCTTATTCACGAAACAAACATGCATATTTAGCAGCTGAATGCGGAAAATTATAAGCACGAAGTTAAAGCATTGCTGATTGAAGTGAAACAGACAAAATGCTTCTTTTTTTTTTTTTTTTTCTGTTGACATGACAGTTGTGTTGTCACAGACTTTGCCAGTATGTTGTAGTTGTATGACTTTTTATCCCGGTAGACATCATGTTTACACTGCTGCATGGTTTTTAAGATGAAGCTGTATATGTTTGCCTTTTATTAAAAATATGGTGTAAAAATACAAGCAGCTGATATACCAAAACGAGTTTTAACAATAAAGTGAATGTCAGACAGCTGTAACACCTCCGAGCATGTTATCTCTCACTTGCAACCTGTTCTTTACAGAAGCCCTGAGAGGCAAGTAAAAAAAAAAAAAATGTAAAAATGTTGGTGATACATTTTCTTAGTCTAATCCAACTTGTTTTGTTTCCTGTTTTTATGACTTAGGAACATGGTGGAAAAACATTTGGTGGGATACTCCTTTCTTTTTTGTTCATTTGTGAAAACTGGTGGGGGAAAAAGTTTTGTTAAGTTATTTTTTTCACCTTTTCTTAAGTCATAAACACAGAAGAGAAAACTATTTAGATCACTTGCCTGTCAGAACTTCTGTAGTCCTTTTTTTTCTGCTTAAATCATTTCATAACTCAGGGAAGACGAGCACTGCATTTGCCTCCATTAAAGCAAGATTATGTAACTATTTGACATCTTCAAAATCATTTTTGATGCTACACTGACTTGTAATAGGAGAATGCTGCCTCTGTCAGTCCCACTCTGTGCCCCGAACGCCTGATCTTGCCCAATGTAACTTTGGTGAGCAGGTCGTACAATCTCCCAGGAGGCTTTATTGCACTAAATAGATTTTGGTGAAACTGAATCATAATTTATGGAGAAAAGGTTTTCTAGTTTCCCCTCTGCTGTGACAGCGTTGTAACATAAGTGAATGGCTTTCTGAAACTAGTGGCGCTAAATTGCAAAAATACAGAATCTTACATGATGTTGCCTTAATGCCACAGGTGATGTGAACACCTGGACAACCACAGAAGCGGCAAGTAGATTACTAGACTAGTCGATTGACAAGTGACATGTTTATCAAGTGGAAATGCCTGGAAAAAAAACCTGATGAAGGCACAAGAGAAAATGTTTAGGAATCTCCCTCTGGGGTCCATGAATGTCTGTACACAATTTCATAGCAATCCATCTTCCATGCCACTAGCATGGCCAATAATTTGTTGCCGCCCTAACTTTTGAGCAGACGGTTAGCTTTGGTGGTATTATGACTTCTGTTCTCTAACTGAATCTAACCATCTTTCTCCCTGAGAACCAATGAGGCTTTATGTGAGTTAAAATGGCCTCTCGAGCACAAAGTGCCAGCGCTTCGCCCCATAACAAGTGTTTAGCCCTTGTGCAACCCTCATCTGCATCAGAGCGTTGGCTTGTGGGCATGCGCTTATCAGTTGTTCTACGCTCGACAACGTGTAAACCTCCTGAAAATGAGATCTTTCCTTCATTAGGTCAGTGTTTATTTAATCAAAAGGGAAGCTGTGGCCATCTGGTCAGGTGGTTGGGCTCAAGTGGACGGCACCGAAGAGCCAGTTCCGTCTCTGAGTATTAATAAGTCCTGCCACTGGGGCAGCTCGGGGCATATTTGGCTATAAACTTGAATTAAACGGAAGACGTTTAAAGGCATCGCGAGGTGACAGATTTCCAAGCAGGACATGGGCAGGAAGTGATTACGTGTGACAGTTTCCCTTTATCTCTCTCTCACACACGCCACCTCAATGGTACACCCGCCCCCATATCACACTGCCTTGGGCTTCCGATAGCAGGCTAACATTTCAAGACTGCATTCCTGAGGTCGGCTTACTCCTCATCTACTGGGAACCTGCAGTTTGGCTACTTAGGAAAAAGGGTCACTTTTAAAACCAGCACTGTATATTTCCTTTTTTTATTAGTTTTTTTTAATATCAAAATCATGAAGCGTGTCCTGTCTTTCTGTGCATTCAGACCTTTTTCATTAGTATTTACTCGAAGGAGAAAGGCGGCATCTTCTTTCTTTTTTTTAAACGCAAGACGTGCAGGCAAGCTACAACAAATCCATACAGCACAATCAATAGACTTCAGCCGACTGGCTTCTGGACAACAAGTCTTTAAATTGTACACCTAATTGGCAAGCTGGAAAACCCATTCACTGAAGAGCAGACACTGAAACCTAAAACCTTGACTTGCACTTTCTAAAAGTAGACTTTGGGAGAGATCTGCGGCCTCTGCTTGTCACCAGTTTAATTCATGTTCCACTTGCTCCACAACACCTTCAAAGAAAAGAGGGGAGCCAATGTTGCCTCTCCTGTTTTATAAGCTAATCATTCATGCAGGAGCTGGGATGTTCCCAGTTTGTCTGGTGGTCATCACTGGTAGCTGTGAACAGTGGAGAATAACATTGTTCTCATTGCAGCTACTGAATGTAGATCATTCTTGATTTGGGTTTTGGCAGGACAATTTGTTTTTCCTGCTCTGCCGGTCAACTTACTTAAGGCTCCGTTTTGCCCCAAACTAATTGGGTTGAATGTTACATGATGATTCAGTGAATGAGGAAAAAATTATTGTCCTGCTGCTAAATGTTAGTTTAAGGGTGGATGTCATTGACCGCAAGATTTCTGGAAGGAATTGTGTTATTGTGCAATGATTTCACAATAAAGTGGAGAGTTTCACTGTTGAGAATAAAGGATCAATATCAAACACATTTTTGTACACAGATTAAAGGGAAACGATGTTGAATTCTGACTATAACATTAAAGGGACAGTGTGTGGGATTTGGTGGCATCTAGCGTTGCGGTTGCAGATTGCATCCAACTGAATACCCCTCCCCTAACCCCTCCCTTTACAAGACTGCGCAGATTTACAAGCATGCGAAGATCGGCCAAGTGCAAAACGGCGGTAACGCAGTGGTATCTTTCAGGACCTTCGCCTCGCCCAGAGGCCATCATTACCAAAACACTACTTTAGAAGCAATGAAATTCAGGCGGCGGCTGGCGTTACCACAGTTGGAGCGTGTTGGAGAACTACGGTTGCCTTCAAGTAATGTAAAAATGCAAAAGGCCCTATCTAGACACAGTGTTTGGTTTGTCCATTTTGAGCTACTGTAGAAACAAGGCGGACTCCGTGAAGAGGACCATGTAGATATGAAGGGCCCATTCTAAGTTAACAAAAACAAGATTCTTGGTTTCAGGTGATTATTAAGTAATGAAAACATAGTTATGAATACAATATTCCATTTCTGATAATAGATCCCCCTAGATACAACAGACTGGACCTTTAGACTAAACCAAAAAAACTCCTATAGAATAATAAAGGTCACATAAGTTTTTGCTCACAGTTACCCGACTCTAGCTGTCTAACCTCTGCTGTCCTCTGAAGCAGATTCCCCCTCATGCCTCCAACACTGTAACTTCATCACCTCACAAACCATGGTGCCACACCAGTATGTCTTGTGAATTTCATCTGGCTGAGAACTGCGCGGCCAGATTTTTAAAAAAGTGCCATATGAATCTAAGTGATTAAGGCGAGGGTGTAAACGGAGAGGGTGAGCTCGGTGGCTGGCGTGGAGGGACCGTGCATGTCTGCGGCCAGCTGCACCTGTCTCACTGCCCTAAAGGAGCAGGGCCTGGGGCCCCGAGGTGGAGCTCAGCCAAAGGGGCAGCAGGAGAGGAAGGTAAGGAGGAGAAGCTTAGCGGGAGGTAGAGCTGAATGTGATTCCCCTGAGAATCTCTCCCACTGCGTGCTCACCAAATCTATAAATAACCTTTATTAGGTTTAAGTGGAATTAGTGGAGATGTTAGTCGTCAGCATGTTCACTAATATATAGACATATAATTTCTGACATGAGGAGACGGAAGAGCCAGGAGTGTTAATAATGAGAGCCTTGCACACACACACACACACACGTACACTCACACAGGAGCATGTGTGAAAGCTGAAACGGACGTGGATGCAAATACCACCGGTAAAAACAATTAATTTACAAGATCCCATTTATTAATTTCCCATATTTGCATATATCTATTTAGGGTAATTCTAGGTGTTGGAGCCTATCCCACAATCCTTTGGTGGCAGGTAACCCAGTCGCCAGTCCATTGCATGGACAGTCAAACACATATTTTCGGACTAAAGATAAAAAAGCTTGAACCTTCTCCCTACTTACTCATCCACCCTGCTGCCCTGCTGTGTTCACTGCTAATGCATAACACGGAGATATCTTGAAATAAGCATGAACTAAATTACTCAAAGTGAAGTAAGAAAATGTAAACTTTATTGCAACTTTGTCATTCTAAGTTCTCTGATTTACAGAAGAGAGAAAAAAAACACTTGTAATGGCACAGTCATCGTAATATGTACATTGCTGATACTGCAATAATCCAGACACTCGTGTCGTCCAGATTTAAGAGTGGCATATTAAGGCACAATGATTCGCTCAGTCTGTAGAGGGAAGGAATAAACACATCAAAGCTTTTTTCATACGCAAACATACCACGGCATTCCATAAAAGCATTAGAACGGGAACTAGAAAAGCTTCTCGCACGAAGGGCTCGGTTGGGAAAATCACAGTTTGTCCATTGTACATTCAGCTCTGGGAGAGATTAAGACGTCGATGTGTTCACAACATACTGCGTTGCACTAAGACATTTGGTGATCCGATAAGCTTCAGTAGACCTGAGTGTTTGAGTTGATACAGTAAACGTGTTCGATCAAAGTTACACAATCAGTTTAGTGGTAAAGCATTCACTAAGTGATATGGTTTCGGAGTCTGTATCGTCACTGCTGGCCAGTTAAGATTGTGTTGTGATGAACAAATCAATAAAGAAAAGCCAACGTACTAACTGTACAATAAGCATCATGGTGCAAAGGGGGTTACATTTCTCCATGGGTTTCTCCATTTGAATATAATACTAAAAGGAAAATCAGTCATCTCAGTTGCATATAATTAGCTTAAAGCATATAGACAGGGTTAAAACCCACTAAAAAACATCTTATATAAGTAATCCTACTGAACTAAAGCAAGCGATGGAAGTGGATGTGATTACAATGACAAAAGAGTAAGATAATTACTCATCAGGGTTTCTGTCAAGTGGCCACTGCACCTCTGCGACTTTGTTTTTTTTATTGTCAATTTCTGATAAATCCAAGATGGCTGCAATAGAAAGATGTCTCACAAATGATAGCATTGTAGCCTATTTATGTTTTTCGGTGTCAGAAGAGCTCTTTTCCCCACGTCGTCCTATTAGAGGAATAGTTTGACATCGCAGGGAATGCGCTTACGGTATTTGCTTTCTTGCCAAGACGAGATGTGAAGATTCATACCACTCTCGTATCTGTATGTTAGGAGGTGCTGATGGTCAGATTTTGGTGGTCACCTCTATGTTCCCAGGGTCCTATGTTCTTGATACAAACTAACATTGTAAGAGATTGGTAAGGGCTATCCTCGCAGTTCAAATTGCAAAAGACAAATGGACATGTGTGTTACAAATGCAGTTTGAATTGTAATAATCTGTTCAGCTACTGTGGAGATATCAATGTCTGAAGTCAAGAAAACTGTCTTGTCCGCAAATTTGAATGCGTAGGTTTCGAGGAGTAGAACTGTCAGTAGGCTGTAAGATTTAGATGAGGGATTTCAACATATTAAAATCACCGACAAACATACATTTAAAATGTACATTGCTGGGAACATACATTATTTTTAAAGGTCTCTTTAATGTTTCATATTGCGAGGATATTAAGCTGAGAAACATAGCACCCTGGCAGCATAGAACCGTGGGAAAAATAGATACACTCCCAGATTTGTTTAGCCTTGGACCAGGCGAGCTGTTCCCCGTGTTTCCAGTCTTTACAATATGCTAAGCTAAGCTAAGCGGCTGCTTGTGGTACCTTAATATTTACAGTACAGCCGTGACTATGGTATCGGTCTTCTCATCTAACTCTCTGCAAGAAAGCCAATAAGGTTATTTTTTGATGAATTTTAGATTTTTTTAAATCTAATTTCATCCTCTGTGGTGTCGTCGTCAAGGCTTTCTTCAAAAGAGCATCTCAACACAACATCAGACAGACTTAGTAAAAAATGAGCATCCCATTTAAAAGCCCTTACTACAGCAGGTTAGTAAGAAGGCAACATATAATCTAAATTAAAATTATAGCCAGAGTTACAATGACAGTGACTTGGCCTCAAGTTCATCTGGCCTACAGTACTAAGGGACATTCAGACGTGTCCAACAGAGTGGTATGTTGATAAATTAAGTTAAAGTACTCTTAGAATAAGCGCTAAGGGGTGAAATATTGTTGTGTCTAATGACTCTGTAAAGCAGTGAAAAACCATAACTTGAGGTACATTCATAAAACATCAACCTTTTGGCCTGAAAAGTTCAAGTAAAAGCCTCTCTGATGAGTTAGCAAGACATACGGTACCATGGTGCGTCGGCCTCTGTACGAAGCTTTCTGTGAGCTCATTTCCTCCCAATAATAACCTTTTTCCTTGATCCTTCTATATCTTCATTTGGTCTTCTTGAGATATTCAGATTATTTTTAAGCAAACATGGAGCTTGCTTTGTTCCTCCTTATCAAGAGAGCCAGCAGCGATTAAAAAAAATGTAAAGACTGTAGAAATGCATTATGTAAACGCACAGATTTCTGAAGGAAAAAAAAAGAAGCCGAACAGATGAAAAAGTCCGGAAACAAATCAGCCAAGAGGTAAAACAGATGAACATTTTTAAAAAGTAAGAAAAGAATTGTCACAAAAGAAAAGAAATAAAATAATTTTGAACTGTAAAGTGCAAGTATAAAAAAAATCTTTCTACATATCATCTCAGGCCCTGAGACAGGGTCAATGGTCTTTTTGTGGAAAAGTGCAAGTTGAGAACAGCACAAGTAATTAAAAAAAAAAAAAAAAAAAGAAAAAAGAATTTGATTCAAAACAGTAACAGGATAAGTTGGGTGACTCGGTGGATCAGTCATGTGGCTCAGCTTCTCCGTAAGAAAACGGCCACGTCCTCCAAGGGCACAGGGTAGTCCCGTAGGAACGTCCCCCCATCGAACACCTGAGCGTTGCGGCTGTCCTGCCACTGGAAGCCCCCGTCAGGTAAATAAATATCCCTCTGCACTGCCCCCTTCTCCACCACTGGTGCCACCAGGACCTGGAAACGGAAATAGGTAAAAACAAATTCAGATGTCAGGGGAGATTATGCACTTAATTAGCGACACATCAGGTTACATTCATACACCGTCGGATGCCAAGTACATGGTAACTCAATCCCTTCCCATCAGAACATCACTAAGTCACCTCGTCTCCGATGAGGAACTGATCATCGATGATGAAAGTCACGGGGTCACTGGGACTGAGCCACCACATCGGCCGGTAGATGGGGTTTCCTGTCATCTGCCACTCCTCTGCATACTTCTCTATCAGTGGGACCACATCCCTCTGGTGCTTCGCTATGTAGGCCCGTGTTAGGTTTAGCACCTATGGGTCACCAATGGAAAGGGGGGCATAAACATAATGAGGATTAGAGTAAAAAATACTTAGGAGAAGGCCCAAATTAAGATTTTAACGTCACGATTTTTTCACTTCTCTACCGTGATAGTAAGCTAGACACCTTTTTCAAATCACTCATGCGAGGATGTACACGATTATCTCGATAATGGTAATTCATCACGATCAACTTAATGTAAGGGTTTATTAGTGTGATCCGCGATAAAATCCTATATCGTCCTACTTAGTGAGTCTATTTAGAGGCATTGTCTGCCCTTTTTGTGGAACTTCATTTTCATTCTTATGTCTTTTATTAATATCCAGCCAAATATTTTTTCAAGAAATCTAGAGCGACTAAGAAACTGAAACAATACAAAAAGCCCTTTCCTTAACTAAATCATCTGCCTCGAAGATTTCGGCACAAGAAAAAATATTAACAATGAGCTCTGCAAAAGCCATTTGTGCCATCTCTACATCCAGACATGCAGCTCAGTGTTGACTTAGTGGTTTAACACTGTCCATGTCTTTCTCCTGTCTCCCTCTGTCCACACCACTTCAACATTCCTGGAAGGGTCACATCCTCATCAGGGTCCCATGACAAAAACCGCATCTATAAAAATGTCTTTTTACGAGTTTGGATTGAGAACCTTTGTAGGAATGAGCTCGGAGTCACAGCTCGGGTTTGAGTGGATCTTTCTCTATTTCAGAAGCCAGGCATGTGTGTGGGTTTGAGGTTTCATTGCTATTTGATTCCAACGTGGCCGCTGCTGTGACCTGTCTATGACTGAAGTATCACACATTCTTGGAATAAAGGTGCCGCATTTCAACCGTAGTAAAACACCCATTTAAAAAAGGATTCATTTATCACGTGTAATGCAGCAGTCAAGTCTCCCCTAAAATTTCCTCTCAGTCTCACTTCATCCGAGTTTATAAATTGAAGGCCACGCAAGAGACCAAAATGGAAAACATTGCTGCTGTCAAACGTCTAGCTGTCCAAAAGGCCTATTTGTATCTTTGTCACGCGACACAAGTCACAACCAATATATTGTTGCTGCCTCAGTCCTCTCCGAGTGGAAAAAAAAACTGTTGATCACTCCCACTCTGTCACACTTGTCAATTACTCATGGAAATCTTAATTGCCACAATAAAGTATTTTTCCAAGACTTGTACTCAAATTCATTATCATTCCTGCTGAAGTGGCTCTTGAGAGTGAGAGTAAGCCATAAATCTAGAGAAGGGATTGTAATTCAGAACAGATGGACTCTTAACCACAGGTGATGTCGGGAGGGGGCCAGGCAGTCACTCCTATTGAGGGAAGAAGGGAAGGGCAGGCGACGGGGTCCCTAACCCTCTTGATGTTCAGGAACCTGAGCCATGAAAAGTATCGATATCTGTCACTGGACTCTCTGAGATTGTAGGCTTTGTTTTCCTGCCGCGCACGGTGAACAGTGCATTCCTGATTTCCAGCAGAGAGAGAGACAGGGTTTAGTCCTGTCTCAGCAGCGCTCGTGCTCCTCTGCAAATACACCGGTGGGAACTTCTCAGTGCTGACCCTCAAAACTGAGGAGAGGCTGCTGGGTTAATAAACTCTCCCTCTCTCGCCTCTTTTCATAAGCAATCACTGCAAGAAGGAAGGATAATCTCCCGCTCCCCTAATTGGCAGCATTCACACATCACTTAACTTCATCTCCCCACAAGTGAAAATCTTGCTGGAAAGTCTTGAAAGGAACGTGAACCTACATATCTAATGTGGACGAGGCACATGTAATGACAGCTCCTCAGCCTGGCTCCGCAGTGTGGGCCAAAGTGCGTTCAAGAGGAAAGAGTTGCTGGGTCAGAGTTAGTGTGTTAAAACAAATCAAATTCTAGTTGTATACCCGGTCCTCTCCGCAGACCCAGGGTGGCGTGTGGAAGCTGATAACAGGGAGGAAAGCTGTGATCTCCAGCCAACGGATGAACAACTCCTCATCTGTGACCAGGTCTCCAGACAGAGAGCCACCTGTAGGGAGAGAGAGAGAGAGAGAGAGAGAGAGAGAGAGAGAGAGAGAGAGAG
>CALSBV010012175.1:15297580-15327364 GCA_943590825.1 Bovichtus diacanthus
GAGAGAGAGAGAGAGAGAGAGAGAGAGAGAGAGAGAGAGAGAGAGAGGCAGGAACAATTAAGAAACATGGACTTTCTATAATATCCAGGACAAGCAAGTAAGCTGGGTGATATGGGAGAAGTGGGAAGCAACATTTTCTTTCATGCTGCACAGAGCTAAAGCTAAAGCTCGGGACAAACCAGCAGAGCCTCGACAAGCCACATGTAAAGATTGTTTCCATCAACTTGCACAGATCTTTTATAGTCTCTGCACTCAGGAAAGAGCATAGACTTTACAACTGAGTAAATACACTCGACAACACACTCCACAACTGGCCAATAAAAACTGGAGTTCTGGCGGTAGACGACCCAGAAAATCCTGCAAAAACGGCACTTGTCGCATGTACTCGTACTAAAAACACTCAGGGATGGCAACTATGGCAAACTTGCACTGGTTATATGCAGTGCAATTTGCGGTGAGCTCATAAAAGGAGGAAAAGGGCTGTTTGGGTGAGATGCTAGATGGAGAAGTGTGGCCAACGCAGACTGCTTTGCCTACAGAGAGAATTGGAGGTGAGTGAACTTTTAACTTTAAACTTAGCTAACTTCAGGTAAAGCCGTTTAATTAAGGTTTGTCTCCCTCAGGCAATTGTCGCCAGTGTCAGTTGGTAATATCAAACATGTTTAAAAGCCTTTAAGTCCTTGTGGTATCGTTGTTAAATGTATATGACGCATTCTGAATCTGGCTTGTTTTAATTAGTGGTGTAATGTAAGCCCACATGAGCCCACAAAATAAATATTTTTTTTCCGACAGACATCAGCTGTGCGATCTGCCATCACAGGAATTTGGAATATTACTGGAATAAACAAAATTATTTTGCCAAAAACCAGAAGACCAGATGTGTTCTTTGTCTTTTATTTTTTTTTTTGTGAAACAGTGATAAATGATAGTCTTTTGAAATATTACTATATTAAGTACTGTCATGTCCTATTAGAGGGGAGAAAAGTGACCCGTTGGTTTTGGTATTACCTACTGCATCAGGAATGAGGAAGTTGTATCCCAGGAGAGTGTGGTGCAGCAGGGAGGGAATGATGCCCTTCAGGCCCATTGGGCTCCAGTCGGACTGCAAGTGGGTCATCCTCACAAACAGGGGCGTGTGGCTCGACCTGAGACCCAAATAGAATCATAAGAAGGAGTAATCTCACACTGCTAAACATCTCTCTCTGTAAACAGTGGCAGTTGGTATTGATGCTTGAGTGCATTACCGTGTCCCTGCTGTCACGATGGTGGAGTCTCCTATCCTTGTGGCCAGGTTGGCCAGCAGGCTGATGTACTTGTCTCCCCCGAGAGCCTGCGGCGGCTGCAGTCCTTGCTCCTCAAACAGATTCCCTTCGCCCCCCTCCAGCACGACATATTCCATCCCCAAATGGGCCTGCAGGGATCCCACCCTGTCCAGAAACCAGCTTGCCGCTCCTGGGTTGGTGATGTTCAGCTTTACACAGAACTTTCCTCGCCACTGACTCATCACAGGGATCTGAAGGACCGGAGTACAGTTTACACAATGATCATTTTCTATTTTTGTAATTAAATATTAACCGCTGTGCTTCTGCTGTTGCAACGATAGTTTTTTTCTGTATTCGGCCGAGTTCACGCCCCTCTGCTTTTTATCAAACTGCATCTAGTGAATGAAGATGGCGAGCAAGGTGGATGGAAAGTGTCTACTTTGGAAAAAGTTTCTGTTTGGATTCTTTTTTTTTTTTTTTACAACGAGTAGGTGTTCTCATAAGTTGAGGAAACGTTTTTAGACATGGAATATGTTTTCTGTGAATGGACCAATCACAAGCTAAGTCTTTACTACAACAACAACCAGAATGAAATCAGAGAAACCTCGGGTAAAAGTTAACATGCAGAGGACTGTGAACGCAGCCAAGTGCTTCACAGGAGGACGATGAGCTCCACTCGGGTCTCACCAGCTGTCCCTGAGGGGCTGAGGGGAGACTGAGCCAAAAGGCCTCTGTGCCGTCCATGAGGGAGGTGTGGAACTGTGTGGTGTCCACGCCCAGGAAAGGGGACAGGGTGATGGAAATGTTAAGAAGCTTGACAAGTGGGAGGTCCCTGGTCAGTCTCTTGGACATCCCCCTTTTCCTGCTGTTGAGGTAGTCATGGTCCTGCAGAGAGACAGATGATACACTGTGATGTCTGCATTCACATTAGGCTGGAAGCCCTGCATCTAAATAATTATAATTCAACATGATGCACTTATGAACAATCCAAATGTTCATAAACTGGTCTGACAAGTAGCTTTATATTAGGCTAAGCTTTACATTTGACCCACTGATCTCTCCATGTGGACGAATTGCTTTGTAAACTAGTAGCTGTGACCTCTGCTCTTTAACGTATATTATAATCCTTTGGAATTTACACAGTAAAGTCAAACAGAGATGTCAGGTTACATAGCTGTGGAACTAAACCTTTTAAGAATACAAAGACTGACCCCACGAGGTGAACCAGCTGTGGGAAGAAAGGGTGGATTAGCACATGTTATGTCATTTCTTAGAATTTATTTTTCTTCCTGATATTTCATTTTGTTCGGCTTCTTTCCTGAATGTAAATTGTCAAAAAACTACAAACTCTCACAGAAAAAGACCAAAACATAGGCTTGCAACTTATTTAGTTATTTATTTTTTTGTGGACAGCCACATTATTTAGTATTTGGGCAAACTTATTAATAGCCCAGACAGCAGTTCCAATGGCTGCAATTTCAAACTAATACGAAATGTGGAAAATAAGTAGTTTATGAACACTTGTAAAACTGGAGTAAAAGAAAAGCGTAGTTTAAATTGTTTTTAATTTTTTTTTACAAGGGATCATTGTTGCCGGTCATACTTCTGTATAGCCTTATACTTTATGGACAAGTTCCATACGTTTCCATGCAGCACATGACTGATTTTTCTGTGGCATTTATGGAGTGGAACTGGGCAAAAACAAAACTGGTGTTTAATACCTTTGATGTACAAGAAAACTTCCAATTGTGGGTAAGGGAAACTCTTGTTCACCAAATGGCATCCATCAACTGACGTGTTATTCCCCCTCTTATTAATCCTTTTACACCTTCTGGACTGGTAAAGGAAACATACTGTAAGAATTGTGTATGTATATAACAAACTCAAGCTCTCTGTGGGAAGCTCCTCTGCCTCCTCTTCTGTTGCATGGTCCAGGTCACTTGCAGCATCAAGCTGGTGTCAGGATCACCTACTCAAGTTAGTTTTGGCTGACATCCCTTCTAATCTCAACACTCCCAATTCTTCGCCATCCCACGGTTACCACACTCAAGAGCAACCTGAGATCAGTTAGGAGTGTCTCTGTTTGTCTTCTCTAGGCTATATTTGTTTTGTAATGGAATATCACCGGGTATTGATTTAGATCCACTTGACGGTGATCCTGATTCCAGGCATTTTCCAACAACTTTCAAGGACTTTTTCAAGTAACTAGGAAAACTGTGAAACAATGATAAACATCACGTGCCCTTTAAGGACCGAATCATGAAGTTTAGAATACCTGGAACATATTAGGTGACAATGATATATCACATTTACAAGTTTTATGCCATAATTCAAACAAGTGGCCTGCGGTGTAGTGTGGTCTTTACTCAGGGAAACTTTTTCATAATTTTTCAACATGAAGGCATGAAGCCCAAAAACCATCTTTTTTTTGTTCTGACATTTCTGTGATCCTGTCTTCCCTGCTTCGCTTCCCGCTCGTCTCTAGCACTCTGGAGATCCACTTAAGAAAACGCTATCATCTCTATCCTTGACCAGTTTTGGGCCCTGATGGTTAAGGAGGATAACAGGAGTCTACAGCTACAGAATCGGCTGAATGAAAGAGAGTATGAATAAAAGAGCATTTATACCAAAAGATATACACATAGCAGTAGGCTGTAGTGAATGTCCCTGTGTAGGGAAGCGACTAACGATCATTTTCATTATCGATTAATCTAGCAATTATTATCTCATTTTTTTTACGATTGATCCTTTGGTCTATAAAATGGCAGAAAATAGTGAAAAATGTCCAGTCCAAGGTTCATATGATATGATACAAACCAGAGAAAAGCAGGAAATCAACATGTTTGAGAGGCTGAAAACAACATTTCTACTATTTTTGCATGAAAATTTACTCTACGATAAATCGATTATCAAAATAGTTGACGATTATTTTTCTGTCGATTGATTAATCGATTGGTCAACTAATTGTTGCAGCTCTAAATGAAACACTGTTCTACAAAGTGCCAGATAATTAACAAACCCAAACGCATATGGAACATTTTTACTCTCAAAATATAGAAGGTGAAAGAACCCTTGAAATGGCACCTTACTTTCTGATTATATGTATTTCCTTTTGAAACCTGCGATTGAAATTGAGCACAACCTAAGAGAGAAAATTGAACCAACAGGATATATTATATGGAGAGAGACAGCTTTTTTTTTTTATTGGTCAAAAATGCCCAGGAAGTAAAAGATGTGATGCTACGTAATCACAACCTCTGATTTAAATGAATTGTTTCACGTAATATGATGAACATTAAGCCACGTGTTATTATCTGACTTCTTTGGCTCTGCCTCTTTGAGGTTTAACTCAACAGAGTGACGTTTGTTTTGTGCCTCCTGTGCAGGTTTGTCTTTGAAAGATTCCCCAAAGATTTGGAGGCTGCAGTATAGAGAAAGTGATATGCGCGTACCATGTCGGAGAGGAGGGTGGTGGAATGTTCATTGAGGCTGATGACTCCCTCCCCCAGCTGGTGTCTCCTCAGACGATTAGAGAAGGTCCTCAGCTCCCTCTCCACCTTCGGCCCTGAATCCATGTTGGCGAGCAGCTTCCAGAACGGCAGCCTGTAGCACACACAGAGGGATCATACAGAACCTGCTGCCCTGAGGAATCTGGATGAAGTTTAATTTATGACTCCCTAAATACCCACAAAGTTTCAGTCAGTGCTCACTGGACCCACAGATGTACTACTGCTTGACTTATTGGTATTAGGACAAAAAAGAATTCCCCTTCTGAAAAGGAAACCACCACTAATCTTAATCTTAACTGAACTAACCACAGCGCGTTCATGTTGGGCAGCTCCCTGCTGTGCAGGGAGAGCTGCTGCACCGCTTCCTGGTGAGCAGCTTTCACGTTGCGGGCCACACACACGGTGTACTGCAGAGGCACTCGCTCCATACTCGGCAGCGACTGCAGGCAGAACTGCTGTCTGCTGTCCAGCCCCAGCTGCAGGGGAATATCAGGAGATACAAGCACTGCCACACCTGCATGGTGGGAAGCAGACGGGAGAGGGCACAGGATGTTAGTTCATCACGTCATTGTGAGACATAACTTCCTCAGAGAATCGGATAGACGGATAATCACAAATACATCAAAAATGATCTTGTTACAAACTACAAATACTTGCAAATGTAACAAATAAAATACAAAATACTGGTATGCAAAAATATATTAAATTAAGTACTTTGTCATTTGAAAATACAACAATACGTTCCATACAAACTGATATCACATTTTAGGGATTTAGTAGCGTCAATATGGGGCTGACCTTAACCCCCCCCTACATTAAAAAGATGAGCTCTTCTAATTTCCCACATCGTAAATCAGGATATCTTGGAGGTGGGAGGCTGTGAATTCAGTGGTGCATTCTGGGTGGTTTCTGTCAGTCAAAGCCACCATTGAATGAGCCAACTGAAAAGCAACTGGGGGACTGAACAATTTGGCCACAATGATGTTCAAGTTCTTTCAGATGACAGTGAGCATTTAGCAGATGCCTTTTTCAAGAGGGATAAATATATGTGCAGTGGAGTAAGTACATTTGTAAGATCTCCAACTTTACAAGCAACAAGTGCAAAATACACAAAAACTGTTATATTACAGCAGCACAGTATTATACAGTATTATACAGTACTAAATAATAAAAGAAAAGTCCCCCCAACTTTCCCCCCAATACCATCAACAACCTTAACATTTTTTATTAAAAGTATTATTCTTTGTGTTCCCCAACTCTGCAGTGCAGGGAAATAACGTATTTCAAGTATTTCAAATACACCAATACAAGCTCTTATAGTATCTTGTTACAAATGACATCTTATTTTTTTCCGTCCAGCAAAAAAAAAGAGACAAAAATACTCAAAAGTAATTAAATACGTATTTTAAAATCATTTCATTGAAATACTGCCCATCTCTGCAGATAACATGTCTCACTTCAAACAGACATAATGCGAGCCTTGATGTAAAGCAATCAAAAGCAGTGTACGTATGAGACGGGCCATAGCAGATTCCTCCTGTATGACATAGTGCTGGAGTGATACTGAGACGAGGACGAGCGTGACGGACGGAGTGTTGTGGGAGGTAGAGTGTAGGCTGTGTCAGCTGATATTGCTCCGCTCAGATGTGAGAAAAACACTCCCGAGAATGAGATATCACAGTATGCGGTTAGATGAGTTTACACCGGGTGTGCTGGCAACGTCATAGTAGGTAGGTTACACTGCACACCAATGAGAGATGTCTGGGATACATATCCAAAGTCACATTGACGATGAATTTTATTTTTTTTTTTACCCCAGAGCACATCTCTTATTCAATCTGGGAGGTGAGCTAAGAAGAAGAAGAACGCCTGCGATTAAACAAGTCAAATGTAGTCTTCTGAAAATCTCTCTTTTTCTCTCCTACTGTATCTATATGCAGCCTTTCAGAGGCTGTGTGAAATGATAAGATTATGCGAAGCAGATAATTGTGTCCGCAGATGTAGCTGCCCTGCAAGGAATGCCTCGTCCCTCTCGGGTTACCCCTACCCCCTATCCTCACCACTTCTCACCCGTCCTGACTCCCACCTTCTCCCTCCCAGCTTTAACTACCTTTCTCTCCTCTCCACTCTGCTGTGGCTCTATCCCATCTCAGGTCAGCAGAACCCAGCCAGTATCGATCAGTGCCTCCAACCCAGACTCCCCCTCGCTCCAGTTCTTGCACAATCTGCTCAAAGTGGCCACATTTGGGAGCTGATCAATACACAGATTAGGGGGAGGGGAGACCTATACAGTCTATGGGGGAGACCTTTAGACAGACAGTTTGAGAACCGGACCTGAGAGTTTGGCTCACTTCAGCTACCCTCTCTAGTTTCAATGGCCTTACTGTTCTCATGCGGGCAGGGACCAGGAGCCGACAGGATACAGGTCCATAATCAGATTAATAGTTTCAGAGATCAGTGTTATAGTGCTGCATAAAGCCTAGTGAAGAGCCTTCAACCACCGGGTAATTCTCACGTGTTTGCAACGGATAATGTCAAAGAGATACTGGTAACTCCTCAGCTGCCCCTCACAAGGTATTAGGTCACCTCCCGACTGCTTGTTATAGATTCATAATGGCAGATAAATGTAGATTTTTTAGCAAGAAACTCTGTTATATATTTAAACCGCGAGGGATAAAATGGCTAAAATTAGTGAACGCAAAGGTGCCATGAAACTGCACATGTCAATAATGCACATATACAGTGGACTAGAAAGTGGGGCAGCAGGAGAAAAATGTTATAGCTTTATGGAAGGATGGAAGTGGAATGCAGGCAGTGGAAATAGAGGCGACCAGAGTATACCAGACACCGAGCAGCCTCGTAGAATGATGTGCAGATACAGCAGGCTACAAACAGTGTGTTGTACCAAAGTGCAAACGGGGTGGAAAGTGAGGTTTGCAGGCATGACTTCTTGAGTCATATTTCATTTTTATGGGAAATGACACTGCGGGGCCTCAGAGAACTGGGACAATCTGGTAAAAACAGCTGCACCCTTCATTCCAGCTTCTAAACATGCAGATTTCAATGTTAAATATACTAAATCTTGTCTGGTGTGTTTATACAGTTCTACACAAAGCACTTTGTATGTACCGCTAAGCATTTTGAATATGTGGGGAACTCCTGATTGTAACTGGACTTCTAACCTCTTGGTATATAAGTTCAGCGCTCTTTAGGACACAGACGCACACCTTTGACTGAATCAGTATCTAATACTAAACAGTATCTCTGGATGCGTGTACCAGATGGGAGCAGGAATCAATAAGTGTTATTTAAAGAAAGTGAAGCAGGTTTAAGGCCTTGAGTTACAGCCAAGATGGGGTGCACAGGAGTTAAAGGGGAAGCAGGGGGGGAGGCCCTATTTTTAGAACAATTCCTTAAACACTCCAAGCTTCCCCCGAAATATTTTCCACGAGCTCTCAAAAGCCAAATTATAAGCCTGACAGAGCGTATCCGCTCACCTTTAAAGCAGCAGATATGCAAAGGTAAAAATGTTTATTGGGCCGATTTGACACACACATGCCTCAATTCTTTTTACAGCTGTTAAGCGGACACACAAATCAAGATTGCCTCTACACACACATACGTGCATTCTCACACACATTCACACACACTTTCGTTAATAGGAAACAGTAGACTTCCAAGGAAAACAGAGCAGGGCTTATAGGACCGTAAAGTTCTGCACTTCCTGTCGCTCAGTCTGAGCTGAACGTTCAGAGGTGGCAGCGGAGGTGACCCCGTGCAGGGTCAGGAAGGTTTTAACGTGGCGTCTAGACCCACGGAGAGTGGCTGTTCTGGGTGGAAAACGCTGCCGCCTGACTCCCTGCTGCTGTGGGCCAGATGGGCTACACTCTTTTACCTGTCATATTTATACTGTTATTTATGACACCTGTGCACACTTACAGACCTGAGTGAAGTTATAAAAGGTGCATTCAAGCGCTAACTACGTGTGTGCGTGCAAGCGTGTGTGTGTTTAGGCATGCATTTCCTTAACAATGGAAACTTGGTTTCTGTGCCCAACCTCAAGAAATTGATGGCCACAAAACTGGGATCGTGCCATGGTAGTAAATTTCCAATTCCACTTATTGAAAAAACTAATGAAACACTAAAGAGTCTTTTTCTTTGCTCCATTTTTATCATCAATCAGCTCTATTGTTTCAAGTGTGAGACGCTGTGTTCCGCACAAATATCACAAGTAATAAAGTGAAAATAGATCAAACAAGAAGATCCCACATTGAAAGACTTTGATGTGATATAAAGTTTTTCTTTATCTTTTACTTCAGTCTCAGCTGGCGAAGTTAGCATAGTGTTAAATCAATTCAGTACGAATGCTTTCATACAACTTCATTGCTAGATTCTGTGTTTATTTCATACAAAGAAATACTTGCTGAAACACGGATTGTCTTTAGGATCGTTTGTAAAAGGTAGATCCGTATTTAAGAAAGGAAACAGAGCTGACCACAGACTGATCCCGTGTTGTGTTCATGTGGACGGTTGTGAACAAGCATACTGTAATAACATAAGTGGACAGACACTGTTGTATCTACCCTCCATTTACAAAAGTATCTCTCTTGCTCGTTGTCCTCGATGGAAAGTATTAGGTAGGAGATCAACTGTGGAAAATCTTGCGGGATGATTTTCATATACAGTAGCCCTCTCATACAGGAGATGACAGCTCTCTTTGAACAAAGCTTCAGTTGGCTAAGTGAGTCATTGTTAAACTGTTTCACCTCGTACTTGTGCGCGAGAGTCGAGATTTTAGGGCAGCTGCCCAGGCACCTCCTAGTGACCTATTGAGTAACACAGTGGCAGCTCGTTTTCCTTCTATATGCAAGCTGCATATTTCAAGCATTTATTACCATGTTTACGTGTGACTCAGTAATCTTGGGTTGGAATAAAGACAAAGAAAATGCTCAGGAAATACTTGACCAGGAGCGATTATTGTTTGGTACTTAACCTTGCTTAAGTAAGTTGTATCAATTAGATGTTAGGAGAAAGTGTTGGTATTTAGTCTACCGCAACTTTATGTTGTGCATTTAAATGGTCTAGAAGTGAACATTTTAAGTCTTTTAACTTAACGTCCACTTACTAGCTTACTAACTTACCCCCTCAACATACAAAGTAACAGCACGATTTTTAAAAGGTCTTTTCTTTGGTTGTTTTGTACTCAGACTGCTAATTGACATCATTTTGACCACCATAATGCTCTCATCCTTATCAATATAAGGTTCTGTTGTATCAAATAAAGCTGATTAAGTATCATTATCTGAAAGAATAAAAATGGTTACATAACTGTTATCACTATCTGTGTGTTCTGCTTGGCTGGCTCCCTCCGAGAGACCGAACAACAAGCGAGCAGGAGCAGCAAAGTATCATTTCTTTGGAATTGCCACACGGAAATATTGAGTCAGGGGTAGAAATAAAGAAAAAGGGGTTGGAGATGGTGAGGCCAAGGGGAGAGAAAAGTGATGCTAAATGAATGATGGCGAGACCGGGGACATTAAGAGAGAGAGAGAGAGAGAGAGAGAGAGAGAGAGAGGGAGAGAGAGAGAGAGAGAGAGAGAGGTATCCATATCCACATATATACAGTATGTGTGTGTGGAGGTCGTCTAATATTTTAAGGAGATGCTGTCAAGTCTTATAAATCTGGCAGGAATTATATGTGATTATAATCTCTGATGCTAAAACAAAAGCAGATATGAAGAGACAGTAGATACATTACTTTTATTGGATCCAGAGGTAGGTGATCAAAGTTAGAGCTATCACACTCTCCGTGATTAACAGCCTGCTGTGAAAACAAATAGGATCGCTCCATTTCCTTATTTGTAAAGTGAGTTGGGAAAACTTTGACGAGGGCCAAGTTATCTGTAGTAATATTATTGACTGTCCGTCTGTTAGGGAATCCTGTGTGTGTGTGTGTGTGTGTGTGTGTGTGCGTGTGTGTGGATTAATTACATACAAATACAAATACATTCTACGTTTTTCTTATTTCTTGTTTGGTTATTTTACTTACAAATGTCAAATTGCATATTTGTCATCATTTAGTTATTTCTAATCCCTGCATTGGAAAAAAATATTGTGTCTTCAGTTATATACAATAAAATAGGTATAAAGTAGCCAGAACTACAGTAAATTGACACTGTAATAAATATGTCATTATATAGTACACTAATAAACAACAAAAACTTTATTTTTTTATTTAACAAGAATTTGAAATGATAAATTACTAATAGGCTATCTGTGATTTAATGAAGAAAAAAAGAAATCAATGATTGAGAAAATGTCAAACCATTATGTAAATAGAATTTTTTTTTAATATCTTTATTTGAAGTAGAACAATTTTACTTCAAATACTGACCCTCAACAGACACCGTAGAGTGAAATAACAGAGTCCCTGTCAATTACTGTATTGGTCCTCCATTATTGTATCCAGCCAACAGACAGCTGATTACTGTCAAGTGATTTGACCATGTGCACTAATTCTTTTCCAAAGTATAGGTATCTATATTTACACTAGCTCTGCTGACATTTGCTCACTAAAACCTTGGCGGAATTGTACCCTTAAGACCTCCAGTTGAGTAAATGTAGGAATGAGCCCCTAAAGCTTTGGGACGACTTCTCTTGCAGAGTCCCGTCTTAGGTTTTAATGCAGGATGGAGCTTCAGTGATATCTAATCTGTTCTTAGTAGCCCAGTTGTTTTTGTATAAAGACAGGTGTGGCTATGACAAGTTCCTCCAGTTGGCGACGCTCTCAAATGTCACTCTACTGCACAGCTGCATATATCTTCTCTCCTGTCTCTCTGCTTTACTTTTCTACCTCTTGACTCTTTAACTCTGTCTTCTTGACTCTGTTTAATATCGACTATTACAGTAAAGGCATTCTGTTGCTCTGTCGCTCTATGTTTCAGTCCCTCAGTCTTGCTCTTTTCCTGTCCCCAGGAGCTCTTTTAGCTTAGTAACTTCAGCTCCATATTGCCTACCACATACATGCTCTATCATAATGTGCTTCTATGACTAACTAGAGTCAGTGGAGACAGATCCCATACATACAGTGGGTTTTCACAGCTGTGAGGCCTAATATTACTCTAAAACTGCTGTTTGTTTTCCATAGAGCAGATTCAGGAAAAAATGCGGCATTCAAAATTGTCAGTCCGTTAATTATAAATAAAATTCACCAAAATGATTAAAACATGTGGTGACTCTTGCTTTTTTATTACCACTGAGTGCTGCCTTTCAGGAATCTGTTTTGAGCAAAACAAACATACCACAGTTCTTTTTTCACCCGACGGAAACTGAAGAAGCACACCCGCAACTAATTTAGAAATGGGGCTTAAATCATAATCATAAATGGTTAAAAGAGTGCTAAAAAAGTGCTAAGAGTTCAAAGCCACTTTTCCTGAGTGGATATATAATTGAGTGAGAGGTGTAGAGTCTCACATGCAAATGTACAGTGAATATTTTAAGTTGAATGAACTTTTGTAGACATATTGGAAGCCCAGTCGCGGTGTTTTCTGCACAATTTTACTTGGAAACACAACAATGGTTATAAATTACATTCAGTCTATATAAACAAAATATTAGTTTAGTATGCTGTTGTTATTTTACGTGCTGTAAATGATTTTTCGTACTGCATTCAATTAGATTTGGTCGGTTTACATGCAAAAATAATAATGTTTTCCTGCCAAAACTGGGAACAAATCAATCATCTGGTTAAGCCTTCACACGGTTGCATAAACCCGCAGTTTCCCATAATGATCCTGTTTACTACATATAACAGTGGACTGTTTTTCTCCATAAAAGCAGATGTAATTGTTTCCTGTCCCACAAAAATAACACAGTTATGACTCTACCACATCATGCTGTTCGTCACAGCCACAGTCATCTTTTGCAGTTTAAAATGTGTTGCTTCAGGTACCGCTTTTGTCAAAGCTATTGGAAAGAAGAGGATGGTAAACAAAGCTGCTGCAGTCTGATATTTAGATGATTTTTTTTTTAATGGGTTCTTCCTTGGCCCATGCTACACCCTTCCATCAAGTTTCATGAAAATCTGACAGGGCTCTTTCCAAAAAAAAAATCAACGAACCAAAAAAAAACAAAAGAAAACAAACAAAAAACAAAAAAAACATATAACCTCCTTAGGGGAGCTAATAATGCTGGTCCAACCAGTCTGATGTGCACAAGAGCACACACATGTGTGTATGGATTGCGTATGTTTTCAGTATGAAAAAAGAGACTGCAAATTGTACCTTCCCCTAATAATCAATTCTCATACAGGATGCAAACTGTTGTGGATGCCAGAAACAACTAGACAGTAGTTATTACTCTGCCATAATGCCATTTATGTCATTTTCAACTCATGAGCTGCATGCATTAGGAAACAGTCCAACTTCATTAAAATCATTCATCAATAATAATTTCCACTGATCCTAGGAATAGGCAAGCAGCTAAGTACAAATTGCAATACGTCTTCAGTTGTGAAAAAATATTCTCTCTGAGGAATACAATGTAACTCTAAGAGCCAAACAAAAACATCCTTGAACTTTAAAGCAAGATATCATGTTAAATATACCTTAGATGCTCCAATAGGCATCGCTGTCATTGCTGAGCATCAGTTTGCTATGTTTGGGGCTGTGCACAGTGTGTGTCTGTGAGTGGTTACTTGGCAACGTTCGAACAGTTGTTCTCATGGGGACCTCATCTCATCTGTATGTGTTTTTTTCCTCCGTGCAAAGCTAAACGGAGAAACAAAGGGTTACAGGATCTTGATAATTACTGCCGTCCTCTCACAAGGTGGAAAAGGGATTTAAGTCATGTGACCCTCTTGTTAAGCCCGCCACTGTGTTACATAACATCCCAAAATGTGCATGGGTGTATGTGCGCATGCATGCATTTGTTTCTGTCAGCATGTGCGTGGATGTGTGTGAGATTGCTACTAACAATCAGCAAAGTCATAATAGATGATTGTTTGTGTCATCTCATTGGCTAACGGTGTGACAGCAGCCTTTTGGTTGGTAACTTTGTAGCCACTCAATCCACACACGCACACACACACACACGCACACACACACACACACACACACACACACACACACACACACGTTCCTCATCAGTCACATTAACCATTCACATCCGCCAGTGGTCCCCCCCCACTTTGCCCCCAGGATAAAAAATCTAACACCCCCAAAATAACCTGGTGAGTTATAAGAGTCAGCAGGGCCCTCATCCAAACTGCCCTTTTAATAGAAACAAAAGCCAATTACCCCGGTATCCCTAGGAGTTAATTTAAGATGCTAAAGGTGGTTTGCTTCCCTTTGTAGGCTAATCTCTAAATTAATAAAAAGATGCCACAGACAGTATTGTGTTACACTCTATAAGTGGGATGGACGTCCTATCCAGTCAGTGCTGTGTGTTTTTTTGGGAAGCTGGTTCTGGAGGTGGTCGGACTATTTTTCTCAGCTCTAACACAAACAAACACATGCATGAGGGGGGTGGTAAGAAAACACAGCAACATCCACAGGGCTTCCCTCATGCCCTGGGATTCTTGCCACACATCGTATACCCGCTGATGAGGGGTCAGATTTCCCAAGCTCTGGTGCTAACCCTGCACCAATGGCAAGTGTGGAAAAACAGCTGACAATGTGTCATTTGAAAGATTTGAAAGGGTCTTTCTTCTTGTGACAGACCGAGGTGTGAAGAAGAACTGTGACTCCACTTTTGCTAATGACATAGTCTCCACTAATAGTAAATCTCAGTTGATGCAAATGATTGATTCCAACAATGACCTCTCACCTGTTGAGCCCAGGAAGTAGCGCTCTAGGGCAGAGCCGAAGCCAGAGGGATTGTCCTTAAGATCACTCACAGCAAAGGGCTGCGTGGTGGCGTTCTGATCGTTGATCGGCCAGGTCTGACCTCGGACACTGGCGCCGCCGTACCATGAGACGTTGGTCATGGAGAAGCAGTCCTAAAAGGACGCACATGTGCACAAAAACAGTGTGAGAGAGAAAGACCCTTAAGAAAAGGGAAGAGGTAGAGGAAGGTTTCATTTCATGAACACAGAGTGAAGACAGCAGCTAAACATGTGACATTTATGCTGACTGGGAAAAGGAAATATATAAAAATTGAGTGGTAGGGTTGAGAATTAGAAGACAGTAGATGGTAGAAGAAAATGCAAGTTGCTTATAAGATAACTCAAATGCTTTAAGCAGACTTAGAAGTAAATGATGATTGTAAATGTAATTCATGAGTGGGTATTAGGATTGTAATTTAAAAATGTCCAATGCTCTCACATACGTGATGTCTGAGTATGGATTACTCTAATATTTGACAGTCAGTGCAATTTACTGTTACTTTAGTGCAGAAATGCAGGGCACAGGGCGGTGTGTGATGGCTGGCACATGAGAGTGTCTCAGAAAGCGTTGCACGCAGGAGGGATTGGATGACAGAGGGTTTTCTAAGAGAAAGCTTGTCTTTCCTCAAAGCGTCTTTACGCGTGGGGAACAAATGTGCAAACGTCACGTCAGCAAATCTGGGCTCCGCTAAGGAGTTTGAAAACAGGTGCCAAGAGGTCACCTGAGACGCGCCGGGCACAGTTTGGGAAATTAGTAAAATAAAGGCGACTTTAGTTTGGAAAGATTTTCTGTGAGCAGTCGCGCCACATGACAGGGAGTTATGTCGAGGAATGTTCCAGTGGGGACAGATTAACCTCCCCAAACATCCCAATAATTCAATGCCTTTGATAATTAAGCTGGGGGGAAAGTACAGTAAGTACTGTGCATGTCAAAAAGCATAACAACTCTGACGAAGCAGATGTAATGTAGTCAGCTGATCAAGGGCTGTAGAGAGGAAAAGGATGAGGGAGACACAAACTTTTTCCTTTTTTTTTTTCTATAACATCATGTCATCATGTTTTTTCTATAACATCAAATGTCATCAAATTTGTTTTTTGGTTTTGTTTCAAATAATAATTACATGTCCAATAACAATAGGATGTCACAGTTTCAGAAAAAAAAAATTAATTTCAACAAAATAAAATAAAAATAAAATTAAAAATAAACGTAAATTATTTCAGTATTTCTTTAATCTAATTCATATGAGCCAAGTTATTTGCGTTTTTGAGCCACTAATTTAATTAAACTTTTTAATGCAGCCATTTTGTGATTAAACAATGTTATATAAACAGGTGGTGGAAATGATGGAAATTGAGGTTGACCACTAACACATAAAAACAGACAATTAACAAAACGACTTGTAACTGATTTGTATAAGAACAAACTCGCTAGTTATCGTGTTTTCAGATATAAAAGTATACAGGGGCCTTCTTCAAATATATGATTTACGTTGTGCACCAATATCACGACAGCCATGCACAATCATATGCCGATTAGCACTGAGTAAACTGCAACTTGAGGAATGAATGTTCCAAGCGCGAGACTGCTTTTTGCACATCACATCGTGCGTAAAATGGCATTTTGATTCTGACTGTGTTTATTGCGACTTTCTCTTGAGTGCACACTGAGAGAGAAACCTTACCTTCAGCTCCACATGACAGTGCACTGGCACCCAATTCATACTGTAGCACTCCGTCTCCGTCTCCTCATTCACCTCCAGCGAGATCTTCACCTCGGCCACCGAGTCCCACGTATAGCAGAACTCCGTTTTATTCAGCCAGCACAGGTTCCTCACGAAGGGAACCTCGATGTCGGGGTTCCCCACGTTCCCGACGTCTATCTCCACATAGGTCTTGTCCTCCGTCAGGGTCTGTATGACCAGCGAGTGGGTTCTTCTCTCCCAGATCAGTCCGCTAAAAGTCCCCCTGAGGATCCAGTTCTTGTTAGGCTGGTCCACCACTTGCCAATAAATGATCCCGATGGTCATGACAAAGAATACGGCCACACCAAGACAGGCTATAGCTCCTTTCCAGGTCTCGTTCATCTCCTTCAATCCCGTGTCCCATGTTACCTCTGGGATGGGGCTGGGGTTCCTATTTCGAGCGTGGGGCATGTTGTCTTTGAGATCAACAATAATCAAACACAAAAATTGGTGCAGAAATCTCTGTGCGTCAAAAATCTCTGTTGCTTCATCATGTCATGCTGTTTTCAGTGAGGCTACAGGGTAAACCAGCCTACTCTTTATCTTTACACCGTTTACACTGTTGTTGTTGTTTGTTTTTTTGCGCAATTGTGCCAGCAACAGAGACCTGTCATGTGAAGAAAGCTGTGAGAGAAAAAAAAAATCCCAGCGAGGAAATAAAACAGTATGAATGAATAAGTGACTTACCACATACTGCTGCCGTTTTAAAAGAGTTGCATTTGTAAATTGCATTGACTGCAGTGAGCTCGTGAGCAGCCCCAAGCCGGGTTTGGCAGCAATGCCTACGAATAGCTCCTAAGACGCTGTCTTGCTTGCCCTGCACTTTCTGACGTAACGCCGGGTTGTTTCTTCAGAGGAAAGGTAGAGAGAGGGAAATGGGGGATCGGGAGGGTTTGGCTGAGTCTTGGAACAGCCCGCCGGGGCGAGGAGGCCACGGACAGCCTGGAAGGGAGGGATCCCCATGCGTGCTTGCAAACTCTCCGTGCGCTCTCCGTGCGTAAAGACTGTGGAGACATGTCATCCGGTGGTTTGGTCGACGGTCAGGGGCGTCAATAGCCATGCCTTATCCAAATCTCATCTAGTGGGTGTTTCATATTTGAACAGAGAGCAAAGAGGGATGAAACTGATTTTGAAATCAGAAGTACAATGATCTTAGCGGTGGGATATTTAAGACTGTCTTCATGCAATGTGCGTTTAGTTATGGCTACATCTAATGAGTTTATTAATCCAACTGACCAAGAGGTTTATAATACATTTCAGCTATTAATAATTGTTCCACAGGAATTAGAGCAATTGGTTTTGAAGACTTGGTTTGGATTCAGGGAGGTTAACATGACTTGGAGACAGTTGACAGTTTTGCATTGACAGTAGTTTCTAAAAAATTCTGATGTAAGTGAAATCGTACTGACAACATTATGTTACACCACTGGAAGAAATGTCTTATAAAAAGATGCTAAACGTGAAAGGATACTGGCTTGTTAAAATAAACATGTTCTTCTTGGACATGGTACACAAATAAGTAAGTAGAGCTTTTTAGCCATTAATAAAAACAAAACTGCATCTCAACATGTTGCAAGTGAGAAAATGTTTTTTGTATTTTAGTGTCAAAATTAATTTGAATGTGTATTAACTTGTATGTTTCTGACAGTTTGAGGGAAACTTCTTAATGTGTGGTTCTTTTGTGTGTGATTTTGTACACGCTTCCAGCACAGCTCCATCATGCAATTATGTACAGTTTCTAAGCACTGTCTCCTCGATTGTTGATATGCCTTAAGGAACGTCCTTGTGACCAAAACGTTGACTCTTTTTCTAATAAATCAATGCAGAGGTGATAAAAGTGTGTGCAGAAAAGACCTTTTTTTCTTTGATAAGTAAAACAGGTTAGCCATAATATGCAGCACGAGTTTAGCCAAAGCGCTAACCTACATAAAGTATCCAACATTTGGTATGTAATAGCTCGTGCTTTGGGAGAATCACATACATCGGAAAAAATCAATGTGAAGCAATACAAGAATCTGCGGTGGATTCAGGATATGTTGTGATCAATGTGTATAACAAAAATCTATTATAGATTTTGCGGCTCACATGGAGTGCAGTAGACATTTCAGGTCATGAATGTTGTTTATGAGTTCCTCAAGGGTAGAAGGTGGCATTTGGACTGTCAACATCCATTCATCCATCCACAGTATAGATGGACTACTGTTTGACAATAAACGCGAGTCAAAGTCCATGTATGTTATATTGTACATCTGTACAATACAAAGCAATGCTCGACTCTTGGCTCTCACAGAAGCATATCCTTTGTATTAACTCATTAACAGATCATGTTGACTCGTTTTAAATCCGGTCTTACTATTCATTTATTTCAACACAGTTCTTACTGTAACATGGTCATGGCTCTATTGGTATCCAACAACAACTTTATCAGACCCAAAAATAAGATAAGAGCAATCATGGCTTGAACAATGTTGTTATGTTTGTAGGTTAAGGTCTCTTCCGTGGTGCTGTGCACAAGATATCCCAAGAGTGTAGGCTGACATACCTTGAAGATCAGTTGCCTCTGTCCCCGTTTATGCATGTCAACCCCCCGCCCTCCAATCCATCACATAACTCTGGCATGGGCAGAGACACTGGATAAGGCAGTGGGAACCTGTGTGAGCACTCTACCTAATCGCCCCTCTCCAACTGCAGTCGATATCCAAATCTCCCAAAAAAAATCAGTGCGTGATTGTGTAAAACTTTGTAGTGATTTAGTGTCAAACTTTCCGGATAGAACAAATCAGATGATTCTGTTGTTACTTTGTTTCTTGCGGTAAACAAATCGAGCTCCTCTCTGCACACGGACTAATTAGATATTGAAAGACAAAGAAGTTTCACTGTCAGTTAGTGTGTCAGTTGTTGTCATGTGAGCGTGTCTCTCAGGGAAAGAATGTACAGAACACTGAGCACTATGGTGACATATTTATACGGCACTTTTTTTCTTTTTTTTCAAACTGTTTCCGATGTTGCATTTTACAAGTGCATTTTGTGTGCATATAGATGAATAAGTGTTTGCATGTGTTTGCGTATGCATGCTTGCATTCAAACCCTTGGAATTCAAGTTCAACATGGGCCTTGTGGCAGCCAGGATCCTGGGTCAGAGGTCAAGCTTATGACATCAACGGAACATCCAGGGGGGAGGGTCTAATTTTACACGGCATACAAATTGCCGCCGATTCCATCCCTCGTGGCTATTAATAGACAGAGGACTGCTGCGTGGCATGCACCCGCTCCCTTGGAGAGTGTGAACATGGGACATGAAAAAACAGAGGAATCTGACCTGAACTGGCCACTTCCTCTGACTGCTCATTTAGTGTTGATGGCAAAGGGGCATTGGTTTAATTAGTTGTGGAGCCGAGTGGCAAATGGTTTAGGTTTTGTGTGTCAAGTGGACTGCCTTATTCAGGCTACAGAAAGTTCAAAGTTGGAAATTCTGAGAACTTCTTGTAATTAGTTAGTGCTAATATTAGATTATTAGCACTGAACACGAAATAAAGCTGAAGCAGATTGGAATGTCATTAGTTTTGCACATAGTTTATCATAACCAAGGACTGTATAAAAGAAATAGACTTTGCCACCGTGACGTCACTCATTGGTTTGGGGACTACGGTTTTAGTTGGGCATTTTGACAGCCGCCATCTTGTTTTTTTGGAACCAGTGACACACGAGGGTGGAGTACGACTGAACGCTGAAAAATAAATTTTCAAGCGACCAAAATGTTACAATTAACTTCATTAAGAGAAAATACACTGTGAAAGGGTTTAAGTTCAAAGACAATCAAGTGAGAAGTAGGGTCATTTACTTATAGACTTCTATACAATTAGACTTCTTTTTGTAACCAGTGGAGTCGCCCCCTGCTGGTATTAAGAGAAAAAGCACGTTTAAGGCACACAGGCTTCACTTTTCAGACCTGGAGGTTGCCGCTTGATCATAACCACCTAAGGAATTGGACATAGTAGAATTTTAACTAAATGATGATGCTAAATGTATTCATTAAAATGTCTGGGAACGTCTCTGTAAAAAATGTAGATGTTCAGTGGATAAATGAAAACTTTTACCAACTGATGGCGCTAGATGAAAAATCAGGGGATCACCAGAGTCACTAGGATTCTTCCTCTAGACACCAAGAATGCCTTTACCAAAATTCATATCAATCCATCCAATAGTGGCTGAGATATTTCAGTCTGGACCAACCGCTCATAGAGCCATGCCATATGGGTAGCTGATCAAGTATAGATCAACTGACTAGTTCAGGGAACCCTTATAGATAATAAGCCACTGAGGCTTTCTTAGTCTTGTATCTATGAAACATCTTCCACAAATTGTCAATGCGGAATGAGAATGATTTTATAAACGACTCCTGCCAAAAATGATAATTGGCTCCCCGACACAGTTATGTCTCATCCCTCACTGTGGTGCATAACACGCATAACATACTGCAGCCCAATCCTGCTGTATGAGCCTCGCTTGTGACCGAAGACATTATCAGGCCACTGTTGAATGGGATCGGGACTCTCACTAATTGTTCTCTATTTTTGATCATGTTCCTGTACCTGCTCTTCATCCATTTATCTATAGCTCTATGGTGCCACTGCTGCTGTTGATACAATAATTGAATGAGGTGTTTGGTGCATAGCATTATATAAAAACTCAAGTTTTCATTATCACACATTTTAGCTGAGTAACTATTTAGGGAAATGATTCAAGGCATCAGTATGGTCCAGGATGAGGTGGCTTCACAGGGAAACATTTAAACAGTCCCATTATATGCAAAACTATTCACTTCAACTGACAAACTTTCCATCTTCACGTCTGGATCTTCAATTTACCGTTTCCCTTTTTTCTTCTCTAGGATATTCAATACCGACAACTTCTCCTTCGGCTGCCTGAGAGTTAGAGGGAGAAAGTTTCCATGCAGCCCCAGTGCCCGCTCTTGGCGGGACAATCCCGCTGTGGACTGAACTGTTTCCGTCTCTCCACCTCTGCTGTTAGAGCATTCCCTCCTGCTCCCTTACTTTACTTTCTCCCTTTTTGCACTGTGACACAAACAGCCTCTTTCCACTGCCCCAGACCTGAACCCTCACATTCTATCTCTCTCTGTCTCTCTCAATATGAATAATAATTGATGGCTGATGAAACTCAACACTAACCTTACATGTCCAACCGAGTATAGGTGTAAGATAGGTGTGTGCATGCATATACTGTACATGCCTGTGTGAGAGGCTTTGTGTATGTGCATGTTTGCATGTGTATGACTGCGTGTCACACACTAAGTACTTTAACTATAAAGGCCAGGCAGTGTACTGGCCAAGCCATTGACCAGAATATGACTTCTGCAAATCTGAACCATAAGCAAAAAAACTATTTTCACAAAGAGCAAATTTAAAAAGTAATGAGAGCAGCAGAGCTCTCACAGGCTTTTGCCCCGGTCATTTGAAAAGCAATAAAACCGCATTAATCTGGTTTGTATTCTTATGTAAACCAGTGAAATTAGATAATGTAGTTAACTTTTATTTTCCATCAAAGAGCCCAACTGTGTGCATTAACAAACAGGCTTGAATCGCATCTATAAATGGCAGAGTTGGATAACAGTGTGAGACTGGACTTTTGGCTGAAGGTTGCATGGGTTCATGTTGCTGGCCCCCTCCACTCCCCTTAGACCTGGCCTGGTCTGCACTGGCTGCTAAACACTGACACCCTGACGGAGGTAATGAGTGCAGCTACTGCTACTGCACCCACAGCAAGCTCCAGGTCTGGGGCCAAGGCAGAGATAAGGGTCACAAGAAAGTGGAAATCAACCGTACTCACATAACACACATACACACACGGTATACAAAATATACATACATAATATCAACTGGAATATTAAGGCTATTACAAATAGATACACACAAAGAGGCGCTCTACAAAACAGGTTTTCAAGATTAGGTAAAAATGCAAGAGCTTGGGCGCCCCAGGAGCCAAGGGGTTTATAGTGCCCACCATTAACCACAACATCCCCACTTCAAATCCAGTCAGGCTTGTTGCATGGCGTTTTCTTCTTTTTTATTATAAGTTATTTATATAGATCCATTAATAAAAGTTCTATATATTTATTGCAACACAGTGAACCTGAGGCATTCGGGGCCGCTGAGTCGTGGGGCGTTGAGGCAGTTTCTTGATTTGCGATCAAGTCATAAACCTTTACTCTAACGCCATGCATAAATGATAACAAAGTATTACTGGAACAGATTTTACCACCCTTACGGTCTGTACTCTAATAAACACTCTTTTTGTATGTTGATTAATCAATTATAGAGTTAATGTAATTCAATACAATTTAATAATTTATTTTATTGAACAATCTAATGTTTTAATGCGTTATATGCAGTGGCACATTACAGTAGTTCTGAAAGTACACTCTACGCTGTCAGGTGAACCAGCTCCAGAGCAACAAACAAGTAAAGAACCAATGAACTCATCTGATGAACTCAACTGAACAACAGTAGGGATGACAGGACACTGACGGTGTAATAAGTATTTGTGTCAACTGGTAAACATTACAACAACTGCATAACAATGAAATGCCTAACTGCCCTCCAGCACCGTCCACACACACATACACACACTCCATGGCATCATATGGATGGAAACTTCCCTTTCTGGCATAGTGTGGGCTGTCAGTGTGGTCCATTTCCTGCCAGATCTGAAGGGACTCATGTTCCACTCAGGGGTCCTTCAATCAATCTTACCCCCGCCGCAGGCACATCGTAGTGGCTGTGAGGTCAGACGCTGGGGCAAAGGGTCTGAAGGAGAGATGGGACGAGGTCTCCCTCTGCTGCTGTCTCATTATATGTGCCCTGAGAAAATACTCATAGCAGTGACATCCCCAAAATGGAAACCCATTCCTAATACTAATGTTTACTCAGCTGTTATCCAAAGAGGGGGGATTAAAGCAGTCGGTCCAAATGGGAAATATGTATTTACAGGAAAATGATCATCGCTCTCTTTTTGTTTTATTTCAATTTATTTTACTGATTTTCTGATCCATAACTGATAATTGTCCATTGAATATTGTGCATACTAAGAGACTCATATAGTTTCATTATCACTATCTAAATGTCTATTTATGGATATCTATCTCTCCATCCAACTTTAATGAATGTACACAGAATGTGCGCATGCACAAATGTGTATGTTTTTGTTTCACGTGATGAAAGAAAATATGTTTCAAATATGGTTTGTGCAAATCTGTAAAACACTTTTTGTTTGTGAGTTTATCTCAAATAGCAAGATTACATTGACGTTGCAGGAAAAATATTAAGAGTGTGCTAACAGAAAATATCATAAACATGTGAGATGTGATCTACTGTATGTGCCCACCACACGATTTTGACAAAATGTGGAGGAATTAAGGGGTTTATGAAACATTCAGCAAATGTACCTGATCGGTATTACTGTGGATTGACTTGCCTTCACTGCAAAATAAACAGTATGGTCTTTAATAACGAAACACCTTCTCACTTTATGCAACTAACTGTTTATTGTGTGTACTGTTAATAATTACTGTCCCATATTTCCACTACTTACCTTTACTGTATAGTTCACTGTTTTCGGAATGTAAAGACTGTGCTATAATATAGGCCTACTTAACACAATATCTTCTCAAAATCCATCAGATTTGTATTTTGAAGTCCAGTGACATAACTTGAATCTTAACACGTCTAATGTAGGCTACTTCCAGTGCACCTTGCATTCGTATTTAAATCTGCAGGCCATTATTAGGCCTACATCCATGCAGCAGACTTGTGAAGTTTTCTTCAAGGGCATGGACTACATCCAGTGCGCATGCGCTGTACGAGTGACCCCGGAAGTACATACATGCACGTGTAGCATTTGACAACCTTGAAAAGACTACAAATCAACTACCTGGCAGCTTATGTATCAACACCGACCCAGTGATGCCAGTAACACGACTACTGTAAGTGTCGAATTGTGTATCCTAATGTCTAGGCGTATATACGCCCCAGCTAGAGATGTAACCTTTGTTAGTCTGACATATTGGTAAACTAGCAAACCCAGCTAACGTTAGCATGTCTCAGCCTTCTTCCAGCTGCCCTAAGTGTCTGCGTGCAACTTTTCGCCAACGTTGTTTTTATTTATTTTACACATGTTGGTGTGCTTTAATCCGTCATGCATGTATGTGCTCACTGTGAATCTTAAATTATGTTCCGCAACAAGAACGTATCCAGCATTAGCCAGCTATGCTAAAAACAAACTTCCGTTAACATGCTGCTAGAGCCGTATTACGGTACCTCGGAGGGTTACCATGACACCCAGGTCGTTGTAACGGTCCTGAGGTCGTGAAGTACCTCCCCGGTGTCTACTCTCACGTGCTGCATCGGGCAGTAATGTCACTGTAAATCAGTCATGTTTGACTTCAACATTATTTGATTTGATTCCATAGATTGGAAATAAATGTCTGCTTTGGTAATATTTTACTCATCATGGTCAGAGGATGTACTTATGTCAACATGTATGCCTTTTTATTAATGGCTGTTTTCTTTTGCAATATCTTTAAAGAATATATAACATAGTACTGCTTAGCAGGCTCGACACAGGGGCAAAGGGTAACTCCAGTTCATTCTGATTTTTTTGTAGTTATAACATTTCTATTGGTAATGATAACATTGTACTCATCAAATGAATTGCTTACATCTGGGAACGCTGCAGCATCGCTACAGTGAAGTATGACAAGAGGGCAACTAACAAGTGCAGTGAGACAATGCGACAGGATATAAACAAGCAAACAGTGGACCCCACTTAATCTAAACCACTGTATTTGGGAGAAAAACTGAAAGTATGTGCATCTGTAATAATATTGATGATTCCTTGTTGTAGTTGGAGGAACACTGTTTGCAGGCAGGTTTATGTATTTCTACTCTGGCCAGGAATGGCCTAGTATCTTTGAATTGGTAAAATCTTAGTGACATTGTTTTTCTTTCCGATTTTTCCTTGTTAAACAATTTGTAAAAAAGTAAAGATATGGCGTCTATTTCATATGACTATTAACAAATTCTAAAACATGCCATTTTGTGGCATTTTCAAGTGAGCGGGGCTCAAAAAGCTCAGCTAAACCAGTACACTTCCTGCCCAGCATCGAATAGCAGACAGGAAAAGTTTTTGACCAGCTGGTGAAGCTGAACATGGTGGAGCATTTAGCAGTTTAAGTGCCAAATATTTCCATACGTCATGACATACATCACATCAAGGCACAGCGTGTGGTTTGTGTGATTTTGATGGTAAACCACAAACAGTGATCACATCCTTCGGGTGTTCATTACACAGCTCTCTTTTGAAACAGATTTTTTTTTTTTTTTTTTATAAAGCTCTCCTTTTAATCAACAATCGGTTACTGCAAATGAAACAAAAATTGCACCACATGATTCTACACGATTACCCAGTTGCTAGTGTGACTGTAGGACATACTACAGGATGTCTGGGAATGATAGTATAGATGATGAGAGTCTTCTCTCCCCTCAGATACCCTCTCTTCCAGCTGGGAAACCCACAGCTGAGGATATTCAGACCCAACTGGTTTCTTACTCTGATGAGGCCGGGAAAAGAGCAACCTCCAGACACTGTCCAGTTTCGCATCCCAATGGAGTAAGTCTTTGCTTACAAATCTTCGCTGTCGTTGTGCAGATGTGCATTAAAGGAAATACAAAGGCTGAGTGTTCTACTGTTAAGTAATCCCATACTGTGTAGTACCTCAATGAGAAGGATTACTGTTAGTAATGGCATTTGAGAGCCAGTTCCTGTTTAGAAGTGATCTTAGGTTTATTGTTGTTAGTGCTTGCCATTCAATTAATTTTTTTAAAGAAGCTTACAAGTGAGCACTTAATCTTTCCACTTTTTCATTAACTGATGTTTTTGTTTATAAAAGTGAAAAAGTCCCACCACATTTTCCCATGAACTAAATGATTCCTTATTTAAATGATTTATTTTTATTTATATAAAAAAAAAAAAGCTATGATTTCACTCTGCATAAATGTGGCTAATGTGTGTCTGCCCAGAATCAAACTGTTGCCTGTATCTTACCAATTTTCTTTTTCAAAATAGAAGATTAAAAAAGTGGACACTGATGCCAACTTTCGACACTTTCTTAGTGTTCAGCCACTTCTTACAAACAAAAACCTAAATAAAAAAACAGATGGTTTGCAGATTGTATTAGTCTTTCAGTAGTGCTTTCTATCATTAAAAATGTGCTAGTGACACAAGTGAGGAAAATTAAATATGTGCTTGTAGATGAGTTTACTGTGACTGGAAATTGTCATTTTGGTATTCTGATGCCCATATTTGTCCCTCACCAAGATGCACATTTAGTGTATCGCTTGTTTGTTATATACTACTACTACTACTACTACTACTGTAATGATATGGAAATAAGTAAGGGGATATGTGTTGATGTACATGTACTGTATAGAAGAGACTCTCATCATTATGTCTAATCTACTTTATTTAAATGTGTTTTTACTTTGCCTTTGGAAATTCACTTGAAAATGACCACTATCAGCTTCTAATAACCTCTTTCCTTAATTTTTAATGTACACATTTTCAGATCAAATTTAGCAGACATTTCTTAGTATCTATTGATAATGTCCATTGATATTAATTATTACCTATTACAAATGTCATATCTGATGTGATGCATCTGATCTAATGAAATGTTATGTTTATGGATAGTTCCATTTGTATTATGTTTCTCCAGTTTCCATACAGCCATACAATAATTACTACAGTACATCTATTCTTCTGAAACAGCTACTGCTCACTATCATAGCTACTTATAGTTTGAAGCATATGAATCGTTACAAAGGTGAATTTGTAGACTTCCATCAGCTCAAATGGCTTACTTGCACATATTTGTCTTCTTAGCGGTCTTCTTAGAGTGCAGGCTTCTCAGCCTCGGAGCAGCATTGTAGAGCTAGTATTGATTCAGCACCACATGTTTTCAGCAGGCTGGATGATATTTATCACAGGGACCTGAACCTGGATTCTGGAGGGTGAAGTGACTATACCAACTCTTATAGCAAAATGTACAGTGCTTCTTCAGAATAAACATATAGCAAGCTTACGCCCCACATGGGCTATACATTTTACTATTATGAGACTACAAAATCAGTTTAATCAGTCAAAGTTATTTTAGGTTATTACTTTTGTTAGACTATAGCAGTGGTTAAATGACATTCAGAACTATTCTATAATCGACATATGTTTCACGTTTTAGGCTGCAGTCATTTGTTTTTACTGGCACTGTAGCAGTCTTTGACCAGTATTGTACAGTATTATGCAGTATTATGGAGATGGGCATCCTGGCCACCAGGTGGCATAACAGTCTTAAGAACAGAAATCTGTGGCTCAGACCTCAACTGTATAGACAGCTCTTACCACCTTATGGCTGTCTTCAATGAGCTTGCAAGAATGACTTGCAAAAGGATGACATGGGCTGTGGGGTGGGAGGTAAGGTCAAAGTGCTTTTATTTGGCTTTACAGCGGAGGTTTGGCCCATGTTGTAGACAGCGATACCTCAAACAAAGAGGAGCCACTAATAATATCTACACAGAATGAAAGCAACATGTTCATGTTCTTCACAATTCATGTCCAATGGGGTTTATTTTATGTAATACCACTTTACTGCCCCCTAATTTTGCACATGAATGCTCCTTTGCAATATATACTGTATATATGCCTTTCTGTCAGCTTGCACCTGTCTGGCCATTCTTCCATCAAGAAAGCATTGTCGCCCAGAGAACTGCTGCTTACTGGATATTTTGTCTTTTTCAGACAATTTTCTGTTAACCCTAGAGATGGTTCTGCGTTTAAATCCCAGTGGATCAGATCAGTTTTTGAAATACTCAAACCGGCCTGTCTGGCACCAATAACCATGCCACGTTCAAAGTCACTTAAATCACCTGTATTCCTTATTCTGATGCTAGGGTTTAACTTTAGGAAATCATCTTGAGCATGTCTCCATGCCTAAATGCTTTGAGTTGCTGCCACGTGATTGGCTGATTAGATATTTGCGTTAGATACATTGATACAGTTAGTGTTTAATGACGGTAGGGCCGTCTCGTCCTACTCATGGAGACAAAGTTCGTCTTACGAACGTATTTAGTCATAGTTCTCGTTAACAAAATTAACACTGGTTTGGACAACACGCATTCTGTCCTAAAAGGCAACAGGAGGTCCTTACTAGTAAGCACTTAGTAGTGATGGGCTGATTTTGACTACCTCTGTGAGACAAGGTCACTGAGGTTAGCAGTGCTCCTCAGGCTATGTGAGGGCCAGAGCCCACACTGGGGAGAAAAATGTAAGTTTGAGGCAGATCATCTATGTGTCTCTGGTGGGGTTTAGACCATAATCTGTTCATCCAGGTGCCTGGCCTCCCACTCTGATTCTTGCCTCTTCTCTGCCAAACTCCTAGGGTGCTTATGTAATTGTGTGTGTGTGTGTCTGTGTGCGTGCTTGTCAGTGTTGGTTAGTCAGTTTTTGAAAATGGTGTGTGTCTTTGTGTATATATGCACAAAAGTAGGTAAGTGCAGGGTGCGTGTGTGTTTATAAGGGTGTGTAAGGGTTTTTTCCTTGCAGTCTTTGATGCCTGGGAGAGGTGCATGGCTGATTGATATGCTGCTGGGGCCTCAGTGTGTGCTTGAAACACTGTTATTTTTTTGCTTTTCATACACACAATGTAGTAAATGGACACACATGGAGAGACAGTGACACAAACCAAATATCACTCCCACTCCTGGCTTCAGTTCAATTGATGAGCCTGAGTCATTATTGCAGTGAAAGCTGTTGTAGTTATGACTCTCGAGGGTAGGCAGTGTTGGCCTGGGTAAGATGTAGTGGCGAGCAGCTGTTAATGAGAAATGGTAATGTTGGCGTTCTCAGGGCAATAACACAAGGTGGCCTTTATCTCGTTGACACCTGGGAGCTCGATATCTATGTAGTTTTCTTGCTTGTTTGCACTCACTTGCTATCATCTGCGCATGTCTTTCTCTGTCCCACCCTGGGCTCTGCTGTTTATTGTGCTTTTCTTAAACCCTTTGCAACGCGTCCAAAACCAATCCCTCTTTGGCACTTTTTGTTTGAGACACCTGGACTGTGTTCTCTCATAATTCTCTTTCTACCTGCTGGAGGGACATACAGTATTTGTTTGTCTTTTTGATTGTTCTCAAACCTTTTGTGCTATGTTAGTATTTCCTCTCTGCTCTAGAAGGAACATCATCAAATTTCTGGGTTTACACCCACACACCCACCCACACACACACACACACACACACACACACACACACACACACACACAC
>CALSBV010012175.1:15351897-15369614 GCA_943590825.1 Bovichtus diacanthus
ATCCACACACACACACACACACACACACACACACACACACACACACACACACACACACACACACACACACACACACACACACACACCCTATGGCTGTTTTTGAGTTACGACTGCATGCTTAGTTTGTTACAGATCAGAAGCAAAGGTCAATCAGATAGAATACAGTTGTCCTTTGTGTGTGTCTTTCCATCTCTCGCCTGGTCTTCTCTCTTTTCACTCTCCTCTTTCCTTCCTTCCCTCTGGGACTGCAAACCGGATTACTTAGGGTTTGTGTATGTCTGTTGTATCAACATGAGCACATACACAAATTCACAAAACCGGATTTAATTTAGAAACATTTCACTGAAGTACATTTGTGCCCTTGAGGCTTCCACCAACTATAAGGGAGCAGTACATACCATTAAAGACCCAAACCATTTTCCGGAATCTAACTGCTGTGAAAACAGTAAGGGGACACATGTTGTCCCTAGTTTGACAGATGTCCCCAATCAACTGGTTAAAGGTCTGACAGTGGTCCCCAAATGACACAGCGCAGACCGACACCCTAAATACACATTTCCTGGAACAGAGAAAGACATTAAATTAGAGCTTAATAAGGAAACATACACAGATGGGGATGTGAGACTGGTTGGTTGGGAGTCAATGACAACATTTGCCTTCCCTTCTTAACCCCCCAGTGTTTGTCCTTCTTTTCCCATTGAGCGGGAAAACTGTGGGTGTAATGGGTTGTTCATGTGCGTAAGAGGAGTATGTTTACATCACTTGCAGCGTGGGGCCTTGTCCCAATATTCCTGGATGGCAGCTTGGTTCAATTGGGAGCATGGTGAAGATGATGACCGAGCGAGGGAAAATATCCACTCCCACAATTTGTCGTTTAGGAAGCATAGTAGGTAACAGAAAGAAAACCCTTGGAGGTCCATAAATCACTCAATATGCACTCATACACACACTCCCCCCCTCTCTCTCTCACACACACAAATACACAAGTGGAGAGAGGCAGACAGACACACAGGAAAGATCATTTTGGCTTGCAGCACACGAAGACCGAGGGGACATGGGCTTTGCCTCGGCTGTGGTGCGATGTATATATTTCAAACAAAAATAAGAACGCTCTCTGCCAGCACTTTCTCTCACTGCGGAAATATGTCAAGCAGACGCTTGACACACACGCACCCACACATACACACACAGGGTGCGGCCCGCTGCCAACAATAAGACTTGTTTAACGAGTCTCGGCGCTTTGTTGATTTAAATCTCAGGGCTTTGTTGTTTTTGTGAATCGCACTCTCTGAGGCCGGTATTAATCTTCGCCATGTGTATACACAAGGTGTCCAGCGCTGCGCCGTATAACTGGGAATTGTCATGCGACAACGTTTGGTTCAAGTTTGGTGAGGTCTTGTTTGGCTCCCCGCTTCATTGTTTCCCCCTGTTGCCAGGTCTAGTGTTTATAGTGCTGTGGTAGACCCTTTCCCTCAGTCACCCCTACTTTCCTCCTCCTCCTCCTCCTCCCCAGTCACGTCCTCACATCAACTACTCTCATCTTTCTCCCTGCTGCCTCTTTCTTCTCACTCTTCCTCTTACTCATGCAGCAAACTAACTTCCCCTGGCCTGATCCAGTGTTTGTTCTAGATTATGCGTTCCTCGATGGCGAGTGCAGAGAGACACCGAGGGTCTTGGCAGTGTTGTTGGTTTCCAGGTGCTCCTTTGGTGTTTGGCAGCTCTCTGCCTGTGCCTGACTAAGCCTTCTCCTCCTCACTGGGCCTGCAGGTTTGTCTCTCTTCCTGCATTACTGCACTCACTAGAAAACCTCCTGTAGTTTGCAATACAGGCGTTGCCGCAAGACAGGAACACAAGAACAGGGTGTTTTTTCTTTTGATTGAAGGTTGTGCATATTTTGCTCTAGCTGCTCCTCAAAGCTGGTATCAGAGAGTTTAGACTCAAATGGCCAGGTTTAAGAGAGTTAACATGAATTCAAGGCTGTGTAAAGTATCATACCAAAATAATAGTTTCCATAATAGGTGTGTTTTGGATGGTTGGATGTAGTTAGATGCCTGGTCATGCCAGTATTGTCAGATTGGACATGTCAGGCTGGATGGTAGTTCACACACATAAAGACTGGGTTGTGGTTAATATCTTAATGCAATGGCCTCTGGATCTGTATCTGTAGGCTCAGACCCAGCCAGTCTCTCCCACCAGGGTGTCTTGTTTTTCACTGTAAACCTCTAATTAGGATTAGTCAGTAACTAAGAAATGCTGGTGGAAGGTGACCTGTGGTCTCTCAACACAATAAAAAACAAAATAGACAGTGGCTTATTGAGGCTCATTGTTTTTGCCTTTTACAGAAAAAAGCCAATTCATTGGGCTTAATTTTTTGATAAACAGGTGACGACAAAATTTAAAAAAAACAACCTTTTGCAGCATGAGCTTTGTGTGGTTAACTGTTTATTGTTTTATAATAGACTTTAAGCGATTCTAGCTCATGATCAGCAGCTCATTTGCATTTCCTCACCATTTTTCTCTTCACTTTCTGTTTTAGAAGCATATTATGCTCTCCACTTCGCATGCTGCCTCTGCTATTAGCAGTGTCATCTGGCAGCAGCACACACTATACATTTAGGATGCATGGGGACATAAAACTAAAGACAAACTGAGTTTACAACCAGTCTGCTGCTTATAAAAACCTGTATTTATTTATTTTTTTACTGTAAAACTTAACGAGAAACGATGAGCTTTATGTAAGCCACATTTGGTGCAGGCTCATTCCGGTGCTTATTTGTCATGTTTGAAGAACGGAGCGTCTCATAACTTATATGTCTGATAAAGCTCTCACCAGCGTGTATCCAGTCCTTATTTATCTTGTTAAATAATATGTTTTTATGCTCTTACCGGTTATAACATAACATAACCCATGCAAGCATGCACCTGAGCACACACATGTATACATGCACAGGTAGAAACATACAATACTGATACCCGAGACTCCTGCTGTAGGTCGTCCCAGGTCGTCCCAGGTCGTTCCAGGTTGTCCCAGGTTTTGCTGTAGATGAATCCAGCTCCATTCTGTAGCTTTGTTTGAGTGAGCTTCATGTTGTCTCCCCCTTTGGGAATTAAACCATGTGGTAATTATATGCATGTTTCTCTTGGTATTTTGGGGGTTGGAGACAGACAAAGTAACATTCACATCAGAGCCAGACCATTCCTTAACGCCTACACACTGACCCCAAACTAAATATTTCACATATTTAAACAGAATAGTTGATTGACAATTGTGTTCATGGAAGCAATTCATTTCATAGTGGTAGGCCCCTTTAAATTAATTTAGAAGTTTATGAGTCACATAATGACATTTGACTATTTGTCATTATGAAGTGGAGGCTGTTGTTTGGTGTAAACCACAACGATAGTGATCATTAATCACTTAGGGAACATTTGTGAGGATTAGCAGTTTGCTCAAAATCCAAACACACAGCGATAAGAATGACACATGTAAGTGCAGTTTCATCATAAAAAGTTATGATCTGGCTTCATAAGAGGTCGAGTCATTTAGGGACGGCTATGATTTGGCTCCAGTTGAGACTGATAACAGTGAATTCCTGTTGCCAGGTGTCCATGGGAGAGGCTGAGAGGGATAGGCTATGGATACGTGTGCATGCATGCACCCATTGACCTGTTATTTTTTTGTGTGTGTGTGTGTGTGTGTACTGTACTGTACTCTACGGCTGCCTGACACAGACTAACGGTTGGGCCAGTGGTGCATTAGCCATGGCCAGAGATGGGTTGGTATGGAATAAATAATGGATACCATCCTTTGCCTCTGAATAAATCAAGACCAGAGAAATGGAGAGAGATGAGAGATTAAATGTGGGAGAGAGTTGGAGAAATTGAATGCCAGAGAGAAAGAGAGCGTTTGTGCAACTGAAAGAGGAATATAGAGGAGAGAAACAGTGTCCTGAATTCCAAATCAGTATCTCACTTCTCCTCTCTGCAAAGAAAAGGAAAAATGCAGTTTGACGCTTTTATTTAAAAATGTTTCGTAAAATGATTTAAAAAATAATAATAATTGCTCTCTTTTTGCCTTTGCATCCCAGTCCCAGGGCCAGACGTTTAACTTCCCTGACATCTTCCCGGAAAAAGAGCAGACGGTGGAGGAGGGCTCCATGGAAGAGACGCAGGACAAGTTCTTGAAGGACGAGCAGCAGAGGCAGAAGCTCGACCCCAGGAGAGGAGGGGTCACGGAGTGGTTCGGACTCTGAGACGACAGCCCGCTCACCGGGAACTCTGTGCTCATCTGGTGTGGCGTGGGTGTTTAATTGGGAGCAAAATGTATTGGTTTACAACGCGACTGTTGTGATGTCACTTCTATTTCTGTAAGAAATACTCACAAGTGTGTAGCAAAGAAGAATGAGCATGTGTGGGAGACTGGAGACATGTGTTTGGTGTGTGTGAGTTTGCGAGGCTCCGGTCCAGTAACCTGAGCCAGAACAGAATCACAGGAGGAGGAGAGTGGCTCAGCTCCATCTTTTATGAAACCAGCCCACCGTTACAGAATCTCCATCACCTCAGATGACCTGCTCTCCTTCCTCCTCCCACCCTTCCTGTTCCACAACCTTCTCCTTTCACCCCTCCTCTTTGGCACCAGTACCTCTGCACCTCTTCTTTCTTAGTCTTTCCTCATGAGTTTCCTTTCCTTCTCGTCTGTCTCCACTGCTGTCCCTCGTTCTCCTCGTCCCTCTCCTACGCTGGGGAGGGTATATTGTGGCATCCCTAGTAGCCCTGACTCTCAGCCAGCTGGATCAGACTACCTGGACAACCCACATCCTTTCCTCTTTTATGAGTTTGCCTTGGATTAATTGACCACTTTAGGTAAACAACAATTGAGATGTTGTTTCAGCAAAGCAACGACATGGAATTTGCTGGAGTGTTTTATTATTCTGTGGTAGCACCTCTTGCTATAACTCTGAGAGAAGATTGTACCCAGTGTTTGTGTGTGTTTGCCTAGCATGCAGGACTTGCCAGTGAATCTGTCTAATTGTAAGTGCTGTTGGAATAAGAACTAATAAACGGCTGCTTGTCCGAAAAGGGCTCTGCTTACTCTTTCTTGTGTTCTCCTCGCCTCATCTCCCACGGCTGCTGTGCTCAACAACTGGCACTTCGAGACGCTGTCCGCCACACAAGCTGGTCTTTGCATGTGCCAACGTGGTCTGGTAGCTGTTTTGACAAAGTAATGATCTGTGTGAATCGGGCCACAGGAGGACTGAGCTCTCTTACGGTAATAAGGCCCATAAAGGGGAGGGACCTCTCTTGGGCTCGCTCAGACCCTCCATTATGCTGAGAGGCCAAGGTTACAGTAAGTGTCCCCCAGCCGTGACCACTAATGTTGGCTGGCTAATACAAAGGTCCGGTCCCCGACCTCACCCAGCCAACTCAGCTATCACTAAGGAGAATGTCAATATTGATCCTGTTGGCCCATTGTCTGCTGCCTGGAACCACTCACCCCCTGCGTCGCTATAAAGCAATCAGATTTGGAACCAAAACAAGCCTCCTGTCACACAGCCACTCAATTTCTTTTCTGTCTGCCTCACTCTCACTTTTTATTTTCTTCTTTCTCTGCTCATTCTCTCTCTGTTGCCTAGTCCGGACATCCAGAGAAACAGCTGCTTAACCAACAGAGAGAGGAGAACAAATTCCTGTTCTTGCTCTCCTCCCGGCCTGAACGGACCCCACATGAAAGTTGAGAAATTAACTTCTGGTGCCAAGTAATAATTTGTCCCTGTTCCTTGTCACGGGGATACCCTGGGCCTTCTTAAGTCCGATACACACACACTTGTGGATGTAAACTGGCATTGAGGGGCTGGAATTATTACTCAGTTTAAGGCCTCATGACATGAAGTGCTTAAGACATTTTTGGATGCTGCTTGCACACAGACACTGAGACACACTTGGTCAATGATCTCATCTCTTGCTCACGCAGATAAATGTCTCTTAGTCATTTTAGCTCTTTATGAAGAACATGTAAACAGGAACAAATGATAAAAAGAAAAACATTCGGAGGCGGAAGGAGTAAAACAATAAATGAAGTAATCGACGGAGATCAAGACATCCAATGTAACACGATATTCTCTCCACAGACTGGTTTCAGTAGTGATTAAAATGTTTATGGAAGTAATGTGTTCCTCAAAATCCTTTGTACTCTACAGAAAATATAATAACCATTATATGATTTTACCCAAGATGATCCTTTTGCTGACAAGATAATCTAGCACATAATTCTAATCAATGACAATGTTGCATGAGCTAAAGAAGGATAGACTTTCACTTTTAAGTGATAACATCTGTGGAGGACCTGCCAAACTTGCGTAGTGTTTGGACCTGAATAAAACAGATGATTGTTTCTCTTTCCAGAAAAGACCACGGGGCGACCTCAAAATGCAACATTTATATTAAAAACTTCTGAGGCGGGATAAAATGCAAAATCACATCCTTACAATTTTTATATTAGCAGTTTATCTGCTGTTACTGTAGTTTCTAGAAATCCACCAAAAGTCTCGCACCCCATTTCACTGCACACATTAGCAGGAAGCTCCTTAATAACACGGGGAGGCAGTCTCATGTGATAAAGGTCTTCCCATTCAGTGAAGCTCTAGAGAGAAAGGTCATACTGCATCATCCTGGCTGCAGAACATAAAGTGGGACTCACTAACTTGAGGACCACCAGGTGTCTCCTCATGTAGCAGCCCTTTGACTTTGAGATCTTTTTTAAAAAAAGGCTCGTGTGAACTGTGGCAGACTGCACAGAGGTCATCCTAGTCAGAATAGATATTTTAACATTTATTCATCACATCTGAATTGATTTGCTCCCCTGACTCCCCACTTGACCGGGGGGATTCTATGGTAGAGCTTGAGAGGGATTGTTACTCTACTTTAGGGGGAAAAGCACTTTTTTTTGGTATTGTCTTCTGCCATTTTTGACAGAGAGGTGTTGGGAAATGATCGGAGATAGATAGAGGCGGGATGACATGCAACAAAAATCCGGCCAAAAATCGATTGATAAATTACTGTATTCAACTTTTAAGAAATAGATGAATAATATTGGTGATACAGTGAATTTGTTGAAGCTACAGTTTATGTAAGCAGGTGTTTGGAGCTCCTTTAAGAGCAGATCAGACCAGTCCTTGCTGGCAGAGACCGGCCAGTCTCCTGCAGAGGGCTCAAACCTAAAGTCACAAATCTTAGCGCAGCCTCTTCGGTTTTCCTTACATTTTCCCCTCGTGGAAGTCTTTTTTTTTTCGTCAGTAGAGCCAAACCTGTCTACACTGGTTATTGTACACACTACAATATTCAGCACCAACTCTACTGCTGTAAAAAATAATGACTACTTCAAAGGAAGGTTTTTTTGTGCCTGAGCTACGTACACTCCTCCTCTCGCCCTCCTCTCTTCCATGTTCTCCCCATACCTCTCCCTTCTCTTCATACCTAATAAAAAGCTGCAAGCACAATGCGCCCCCCCCCCCCCCCCCCCCCGTCCGGCCCTGTCCATGCAGCTGGCAGCCATTTCCCTGTTTGTTAACACAGTGTTCTCCCTTCCTATCAGATGATGCTGCTCGGCTGGAGTGTGAAAGAACAGGAGGATGGAGAGGTATGCGGCGAAACAAGCGAGCCCCATATAACTTATCCCAGCTGAACTCGGGATGACTGTATTGGTCGTTACACATTTATAGTCCACAATATACGATGGATCCTGTTGTTCAGCACACACCGATCCGAGGATCCATCGTATATTGTAATTCACCACACGTTGTGTGAGTGCAGAGAGGGGGGTGATGCGAACATGTGCGTGCGAGACGTAGAAATCCCAGGAAGGATGGAGTGAGAGAGCAGATGGAGGTGAGGGAGAAAGTGAAGAGGGTGAAGAAGAGATGACATCACTGATAAAATGCTGAGCTGGATTCAAGGGCTACTGGATGAAAGAGGTCCACTCCCACAGTGCACCATCTCTCTCTCTCGCCCTCTTTTTTTTCTCTCTCTCTCTCTCTCATGAGATGTACAGTGCAGGTCGTGTTCCCATCCCTACACGGTTAGTTAATGGAAGGGGGGTTGAATATTTTAAACAGCTCTTCACTCTCCTCCTTTTTCCCTCCTTACGCCTCTCTCCCTTTACTTTTTTTTTTCTTGTTCGGTTGTGCATTAGTCAAGTGCACACATGACCCTGTTTCTGCTACTGCAGTCCACACTTGGAATCTGCATGACATCATGCTGTATTTTTGGGATTAGTGGGATGGGTGGCACTATAGTGAGTGTCCTCCCTCACTCTCTACAGCATCCCTAGCGGGCAGATCTCCTTCTAACCGCCTGCTTCCAAGGGAACTCTTCAGCCACAGATGCTCCACTGCATCCTGTAGCAGTAAAGGAATTAAGATACAGTAACACTGCTGATAAGGCAATGCTGTGCTTTTTCTTATGTGGTCATTGTTCCCACCCCATGGCTCTGCTTGACTGTACGCAAAAAAAGAAAGGGAAAGATTCACATTGTCTGCTTCAACTGCTTCAAAATTGAAGGCTTTGTTGCATACATTTGCACAATTCTTCGCCAACTGTCTGTAAAATTACACACACTCGTATAGTTACACAAGTACTACCCCTACCAGCCTCTTGTGCAGACGCACACACTCCCACACACTCACACTTGTGTTCACTAAGACAACCGGGGTTGCCTGCTGAGGATTCTGACGGCCTCTCTTGGACTAGCGCCATACACATTCCTCCTTCCCCAGGTTGCCATTGGTTCATCTGAGCTCAGCCAGTGCACTCTGTCACCCCGTAAGTGTGTGTATATATGTGCATGTGTGCGTCTGTTTCAGTGTAAGTCCATGTACCGTATGCACCCGTACATAAAAAAAAGTTAACATCTTCCGTTTTTTCCAAGAATTTACTACACGTGCACACAGAGACACACATGTACACATGATGCTCATGTTCATGCCTCACTGTGAACCACTCACACATACATACAGTGTACCCTGATGTGGCCCCTCAGTGTGCGTACATGTGGTCATACTGTACTCACATCTATACAGTTGTTGGCTCAGAGCCAGGAGCAACAACTGAAGCAGGACGCTGTAAAAAACATGTGGACCGCCCGTTTATTTTTGCTTAGATTACAAAGAATCAGTATGCTTAACTATCAAACAAATCTTTTCTAATATTAAGAATGTATGACGGATGATCTCCTATTGTTAGTATATAAAGGCACACACTGATTTCTGTGAAATGTTCAGCTTTTTGTGAACAAACAAAATCAAATCCGGTCTTTACACTGCAATTACGCATGATGATTGTCAATAAATTGCATTAATTGGCTTGAAAATAATGGGATTTAACTTGATAACATAATGTATATTTTGAGATATATTTGTTGTCATTCTAAAAATTGAAGTTCATTAACAAGATTCTGAGCAAAGGGCAACAGTAACTTTTATTTCATCTCATTAATGAGGATTGTGCTTAATATCATTTTGAGGTAATTGTACTTTACTTAGAGACAGTGGTGTGGAAATCAGATCCTTTACTTAAGTAAATGTACCGCACTGTAAAAATACTTCCATACCAGGAAAAGTCCTGCATTTTTACAATGTTACTTAGGAATAACTGCAGAAATATTATTAGCAAAATGTACTTCAGGTATATCAAAAGTGTTAAAAGTATAGATTAAATACATATTACATGGTATATATTTATTTAATTTGTTGATTATAATTGTTATTGACGGATTAACATCTAAACAGCATTTTAATATTGTAGCATGTCAAAAAGTTGCACATTTTAACACTTAATATACTGTTATCAATTAAAATGCATTGTATTTAAGATGATCACATATTTTATATGTCTCTAATGTAACTAGTAACTATAAATGCAATGATGTAAAAGTGCAATATCTGCCACTGAAATGTAGTGGAGTTTAAGTATACAGTAGCTATAAAATACATTCCTTTACAATTCAGTACGTAATTACTTTCCCCCACTGTTTCAGTATTGCCAGTTTTCATCAATTACTGCAACACATTTCAGAGGGATATATTGTACTTTCTACGTCACTACATTTATTTGACAGCTATTTATTTGTTGCTATGCAGATAGAAATTGTATAAGCATGTGGTCATTTTATAACATTTCAAATAAATGATCGCATCCAACAGGTTAAACGGTAGTTATAATCAGCTCCACCTCAACCAGCTGCACCATTAAAATGCTTTTTACATGAAATGCATCAATAATAATTTGTTATATGATAAAATAACACCTTGAATGGGGAAATGTTCTAATTATGCATCATTTTATTTTGGTGTTTCTACTTTAGATAAAAGATCTGAATGTTTCTTCCACCACTGTTTGTTTGTAGGATTTGTCAACATGTTGTCCTGGTCTGGTTTGTGTGAAGCATCTTATTGCTTCCATGCTCGTCGACACAAAAGATCAATCAGTAAAGCCAGCCTCGTTTTATTCTGGTTTCTTTTAATTAATAAAAGATTAATAAAAGCTGAATGCTATTTTCGAACTTTGCGCTCCTCCAGAGATTCTTCCCCTCTTCACCTGTCACAACATCAATTAGGATCAATTAGAAAGCCTGACAATAGAGGATGGCACATGCCAGCCTTCATCGCTAAACAGGCGGTGGCGGGGTCTTTGATCTGCGTTTGCGCTGAAAGATTTGTTTGTGGTGACCAAGAGGGGGAGGAGCCACCGGGCATTGTTGTTTTGTGGCACAGTGTTTGTGAGGCTTACGCACAGACGTCTGTCTGAAAGAGGGGAAGAATTTCTCCTGACACTCCATTTCAGCTTATCTGCTATCAACACAATGCTTCTCTGCTGGTTGGGTGGTCCCTGTCCCTGCCAGCTGTTCAACATATACATTTGCATTTTAAACAACTTAATAATAGTCATACGTACGTAAGAGGAGCAAAGGAGGAGAGGGATGTTGGTTTTGCGCATGCAGCATGCGTGTGTTTCAGGGAGAGACGGGGAAGGCTTCAGTGGTTCAAATGAGTTCAATTGTCATAACAGAGTAACAGAAATCAACTGGGGTTTGGCCACCCATCTGGACTACAGAGCCCTGGTCTACACACATATGTGCACTGGTGCAGTCAGCAAACCCCTCGCTGGTGGAATCGTACTGGCTGAAGGCTGTGCCAAGTCAATAACACACACTGATCCCTGATGCTGAACTTCCTGGAAGTCCCGGCCGGTCTCAGCGCTTCATGTACCTGCTCAGTGCTCCAGCTGCCGCCTGGCTGCACGGTTGGCTGGATGGGGATCAGTGGGTCTATCACTGCTCTGCGCCTGCCCGCAGGTCCCTCCGACTTGAAACACAGAGGAGAACAGAGGAGAGGAGAGACCATGGGAACAATGAGCCTCGGAGATTGGGTGAATTCATTTCCTCCCAGCAATGAGATCTTCTGTACTTTAACACAAGTCTCTTCTCATCACGCACAATCAAACCAGGGTCACTAATCTCTTTATATCACCCAGGGAGCTGAGGTTAATTGTCTGACATCCCAATGGAGACAGAGCGTAACGTGGTGGGTGTGGTGGCCATGGTGTGTGTGTGTATGTGTGTATAGGGTTTACCCAGTACATGCTAATAAGATATCCCAAAAGGGAGATTCTTTAAGGTCTGAGAATGTTGTGGTTTACAGTACAACACAAATCTGAGGCACAGCCTTAGCTCTCATTGTCAAGCAGACACCAGTGGAGGAGCTGCAAAAAATGCTGCCCGGGTTTTAGTACCCCTATTGTTTGCACACAAACACATTCTCAGCCTTGAATGCCTTCACATTGAGAGCTTTCGTGACTGATGTACAAGTGAGGTGCGAGAGAAGGGTGAAAGTGCGGTAAAGCAGGAAGTGGTAAGGAAGAGTAGTTCGGAAAATATTTTAAAAGGTGAACCGGCGAGAGACAGATGGACAGAGAGAAAAATAGAGTGAGATTAAGAAGCTATATCTTTTTGGTTTTGGGGATTAGGAGCGAGGGATGGATGGCGCAAGACAACTCACCAAACTCATCTCTGGTCTAAATGGCTGTTAGCCACCGGTTCTTTCCTAAAGCGTCTTCTCATCTGTCTTACATCTCGTTCTGTTGCCAGCCCTCAGCTGCGCAGTGCTTACGTCAGAGAATCCCACTGTTAGGCAACACTTAGCCAACATAATGACAGAACAGCTCACCCAGCCAAAGATAGATCAGCCTTTTCTGGCTTGATTTCAAGGGGCACGGCTGGACTTTTGTGGCCTGAATTCACCCAACGGGGCTCGACTTCCCTGGCCCAGGTTTGACCATCAAGGCTTGATTAGAGTGGCCTGGGTTGAGTAGACACTGATCTTGAAGAGTATGTCCTCACTGGCTCTGTTTCAACAAAGGGTACTCAACTAGTGCGACCTGGATTTGACTGTCTGGCTGCCACTAATGTGCCCTGGGTTCAGTAGACAGAGCTTGACTTGTATGGCCTGAGTTCATCAGATGGAGTCCAACTTTTCTGGCCTGAGCTTGTCAGATGGGGCTCAACTAGTGTGGCCTTGGCGGATACAGAGCCTGGGTGATTAAGGATGTGTTTGTTTCCCAGGCAGCAAGCAGGCAAGGTAGCGGCATTGCTCCTGCACAGCCAAGGACTTTGTGTGGGGGTGAGAGAGCCAAAACAAACTACTGAGATTGCCTCCCATATGCCCTCCTGACCTCTGCGTTTCAATTGCCAGGCAAAGAGGAGGAAAAAGGGGTGAGGGGAGAGGGGAAGAGGTGGTTTAGAGAAGCGAGGACAGAGCGGGATGGGGGTACGATAGGTTGTGGTTGAGGTTTGAGATGGGGGGCGCTGGGGGGGGGCTGGCGACGACTGTTTGTTGGCAGAAGAGGTCACTAGAGAAACCTTAACCTGATTAAACTATGTGCATATTCTATCTATCTATCTATCTATCTATCTATCTATCTATCTATCTATCTATGATGAAATTATAATTGTTTATAGCAGACTGAGAGAGAGAGGGAGAGAGAGAGAGAGGGAGAGAGAGAGAGAGAGAGAGAGAGAGAGAGAGGCAAGAAGAACAACAAAGAAAAAAAAGGAAAGGAAGGAATAAAGGGGGAAATGGACAGGGAGTGAGAGAAAGGGAGTCTTGTCGTCTGAGAGGTGGTGTGGTTCGGGTTAGGTTGTGGTTGAAGCCTTGAGAGAGCGGGAGGGGGGAGAGGGGGAGGCGCAGGGGGTGAGCAAGGCAGCGCATACCCGCAGCATTCAAATGGAGCTCCCATTGGGAGGTTTTACGCTTCAAAATGGTTTCCTGTGACGTGGATTGTGTGTTTGATTTGAGCTTTGAGGGGTTTGTGTTATTCTCGGGAGGGGAGAATCTAGCACGCTCTCATTTCCGCACTACCAACAGCCAGCAGAAAGTTGGCAAGGCGAAACAGGGGGATTGTAAAGACAGATTTTTCTCTCCCTCCTCGTAAGAACCACATTTTTTTCAGCTTTCACTTTTTTTGCCATGTTTTTCTGCTGAGCCTGCTCCAGGACTTGCTCTGCATATTGATGGATTGTTCTTAATAATTGGACCTGCTCAGACCCGTGTCCTTCCATGGTTTACCCATGCTGCCCGATTTTCTGCTGATCATAAAATGCGCAAAAAAATGTGTTTATGCCCAGATGTGTGCACACATTTGCACCCTGACACATGTGTGCATGCCTGCAAAAACATACAAGCAACTTTGCACGTATAGAAATACGCATGCTGTCAAACACGTGCCTCGGAACTAATTGCAAACAATGGATGCCAGCTGGGCAGTAGGTGTTGCAGGCTGCACAACTGCGCCCAGGTTGATTGTTTTTTCAACTAGGTTGAAGGGGAGAGAAAGAGAAGAAATGGCAAAACACGGAAGAGAGAGTAGGTAGAAGAGAGGTGAAGGTCATCACAGAGGGAGGGAAGGGGCATACGCTGAGGCAGCGGGAAGCTACCTCTAAGACCATGACAGCCAGTCATACAGACCATCAGAGAGCTTACTGTTCTGCCAACTACTGTACTTCACAGAGCCAAGAAAATGACAAAAATCAACACTGAATGTGTTTGTGTTGGGGGAATATCCGTGGAACCCCACTCTCTTTCCTGATCAGCAGTTTTCTCTTTCTCTCTCTCTCTCTTTCCCTTTTTCCTCTCTCCCTCTCACCGTCCCTCCTGTCTTTATTTTCTTACTGTAAATACTGTACTGCATATGCCCTCTGCTCGTGTAAGAGGACAATTATCGTAACAGCGTCTCTACTGTGTGGCGCACATGGAAAAGCTAAATGCTACGGGCCAATTTTCTCCATGGAGTTATGTAAATAATTTTGATGGAATGAGTAGGCTTTCCCCAGTATGTGGGGTCTGAGGGGTTCCACTGACGTCCCAACCCTCGCCATCAGTAACTCCTTTGTCAACCATCTCAACAGAAAGCTTGCACTTATTGTAGTTAGTCAAACAGTTATGTATCCACATAATCGCATGTTGCAGTACAAGGCCACCAATTAGATGCTTGTGGGACTGTAACGACCGTCTTCGAGAGCCGATTGATACCTTTGCTTTGTTAGAGGTGTAGGTGCATGTATGTCTACCAGAGCATTCGGTACTGGGCTTAACCTTTACTATGTCTTGTGAAACTCACAATAGCAGTCGATGTCAGAGAGTCAGACACTGAAGTGCAACACACACCAGCTGCAGTCGGCCCAGTCTCCATGATAAAATGTTGGCATTGTACGTTTCTGCAAAACACGGAAAGGTTGAATGTCAACGTTTTTGTGTGTGTAGTACAACGAGCGACAAGCAGAGCAAGTGACGTAGTATGTTAATCTATCATTATTAAGTTACGGTGTATAATAAAGAGTATAACAAGCGAGAAAAAATGATTTAGGCTGGTTGGGAGTACAGATGGGTCAAACAAGCAATGGGCTTCCACGCAGGAGACCGTTTGTGTACCGTGTAAAACCAAAAGTTTAGTTATTTTTACCGTCAACATTATGTGAGGATGTCATGACATTAAGGCCATAGTTTTTTTTTACGAGTCTGATATGAAAAGTATAACGAAACGTATTCAAAACGTTGACATGCAACATGTCCGTAGTTTTGAAGAAACGTACAATGCCAACATTATTTCTGCCGAGTGGTTTGGTCAGGTAGTGCCGTGTTTTTTTGATACACATTATGTTATTGTATTAAGTACATCCCGTTTTGAAGATGGCGTGATCAAATTCCTGTTTTGGGCTAGTAGAAGAGTTTCATTGAAGAGCCAACAAACATCTTGCACACACACGCCTGCAGGTGCACACACACACTCACATTATAGTGTGTGTTCTATCTGGTCTATCGGATCGGCTTATCAACATTTCTTGTTTGAAAGACTAAGAGCTCACGAAAGGTAGGAATGTCTTGATCACATTTCTTTTTGCTCATGATCCTGATCTGACACTCCTTTAATATAATAATATATGCCTGCAAACAGACAGGTATATACTGAATGGCAAGTAGACATGATAAACCTTCCACCTTCATTTGCAATATGTAAGGTTTTGGCCTATGGCCCATATAGGTTACATCATTGGTATGGCAAAGGCTCACAAGAATGCACAATAATCCACATATGTCAGAATGAAAACTCATCATTTATTTTGTGTCTGCAAAAACAGGAAGGAAGCATGGGATTTAAGACTTGATAAAATGGAAGATACGTATATTACATTGAAATCCATTTATCTTCATCTTCTGCTGCTGATTCTTTGGTAGAGGGATTTTAGAGACTTGGACTTGAGTTGCCCAGGAACATCTGTAAAAACACAGAGGTGGAACTTGAATGCTTTGTTAAGTATATTCATATATTTCTCATATTTCTAATGTCAACAAATCCTTTTTGTAATTTTGCATTAATTCCAATTTTGCATACCATTTACTTTTCGAGTATACTCAAGTAGTACAGAAGAGTACTCAAGCGCTACTTGAGTACTCTTCTGTATACTTAAGTGGGGCAGGCATTGTCTTTGCTTTAAGGGTGTGAAGACTCAATGTCATTGATATGCAGTGATTTCTTTGTTATACAACAATAATGGAGTACGGTTACATTGTAGGTGCTTGAGTCATACCAAGTCATCACTGATACCACTGCCAGTTCACTGGGAGTCACTGTGGCCAACTACATACTGATGATGGTGACTTTGAAATGTTGTCCAGGATATAAAAAGGATTCCTGAGGTAAATAACAAATTGAGACACAAAATAACATGAATGTCATGATACAACATTGAAGTCCGACCGAGTAATATGATTGACCAAGACGCATTACAAAAGGGCTGATAGTCAGAATTACACTCTCTCTTTCTTTTGCACTCGCACACTGTTGTATAAATGCAATTCAAGTGAATAAAGTAGTCTTCATTTAAGTATACTACAATACACTTTTAGCAAAAAAAAACGTTTTATAAGTATACTATTTACACAATTTAGTATGCTTTTTAAATGTACTGTAAATGCACTTTCTTGATCAATCAAGTGAAATTAAAGCATACTTAAAAAAACATACTTATAGTGTATTACAAAAGACTTAAAAATAATAATATTTGTATGTTCACTAGATTACCACTTAAAGTATTTTCACAATTTAGTATACTTTTGATAAGTATACTGAAATAACACCAATATTGCATAATTAGTATATTTCATTTTAGTACAATGAAGTTGAACTTAAAGACATTTCTTTTTTTATATACTTAAAGTGTATACACATTTTTAAATTGTATACAATATACTTTAAATTAAGCACAAAAAAGTAAAAGTATACACCAAAATATAATACTTTTTGACCCGGGCATCATTATACCTCTATTTTCTGTTGATGTACAATAAGTATGCACATGTGGTGTATGAATCCCAATCCCACGTTGTGTGTGTTTGGTGCATTTCATGTCTGTTTAGTCTGTCTGTATTTTCCCGTTCACACATTCTTATGTTTATGACTAAGTTAGGCCACAATGATCTCGCGTTCATATTAGATGGCCTCTAACATCTTCATGTGGCCTCTTGTGGTGGCCAATAACCCACAAGAGGAAGAGAGCAGCGATGGATGTCTAACAGTGACACAGACTCAGCGCATGGGGAAAGACAAAAAAAAAGAAAATTTTCTTGCCAATCTCCCACTCCACCCATGGACACCCTTGAGCAAATTGGTTGTTGATTGTCCACATATATCGTAGTTGGTGCTCCCCTGTACCAATAAAGCAGGGGAACAGCAGAGCAGCGGCCCTCCAGGTCTTGTTATTGTAACAGGAGTCCGTTTTGGCTGGGACTCCTGTTCTCAGCACGAAAAACAACAATAACAACATCAGCCCACAGCCCTGGGAGCTGGACCAGAGTCAGAGGCAGTCCGAGGTGGGGGGGGGTTGAATGTTCTGTTAATGTTGCATGCCGCGGTTCCAGTCTGACACTTCATCTGTGGTTCTGTAGTGACTGGAACTGCTGTTGGCGCCTTACTCAATGCTTAAGTGTACAGTTAGTGTAACTCCCTGGCAAGTCTTGCCACTCAAAAAGGGCAGTTGAGGATGCATCTGCACAAGCAATGACCTACCTTCCCTCTCCCTCTCTCTCTCTCTCTCTCTCTCTCTCTCTCTCTCTCTCTCTCTCTCTCTCTCTCTCTCTCTCTCTCTCTCTCTCTCTCTCTCTCTCTCTCTC
>CALSBV010012175.1:15369624-15402592 GCA_943590825.1 Bovichtus diacanthus
CTCTCTCTCTCTCTCTCTCTCTCTCTCTCTCTCTCTCTCTCTCTCTCCTTCCTGTATACAAAGTGCCACTGGCCCTCATCACAGAGCGAGATTCCTGGGTCTCCGGAAGACAAATAAAAGGGAAGGAATCCACGCAAGTCTCAAAACAGAATATTGAAGGAGTTTATACAGAGACCACACAACAACATCACAGTGGTCTAATCTATTTGTAATTAAAAAGTTTGCTCTGCGATGTCCTCATCCAGACAACAACAGATCCATCTTGCCTTGGCCTTGTTATGATCGTGGCCTGTTATTTTCCCCTTCTTTCCCCTTCTGTTCTTGGTTGTTGTTCCTGTAATGTAATATCTGTTTGTGTGTGTGAAGGATCCCTCTGTTGTGTTGATGGCATCTTAAAAAGGCTGCCCGTGTCCCACTAAATGAGTCATAAAAGAGGGACTCTATTGTATTTCTTTGACCTCTCTCTCTGTCGGTTTCTAAGTCTTCAAACAACACAACAAATAACAGCACCATCTAGGCAAAATTACAATAGACCCTGGCTTGTATTTCAATGTATATACTCACTATACACATCTCTTGCCCATTTAACGTCGGTACAGTGTGTGAAAGCAGATTCTCCTGTGGGTTAGATTATGGATCCATTACAGTTAGTACGTTTGCAATAAATTGTTTTATTTTTTCCCCGCTTTTTTTGGCTCAGCTTTTCTGTACTCTGTGGTTACCTCCAAAGGCAGAGAGAAGAGATGGAGAGAAAGAAATAAGAAAAAAAGAAAGATGGAGAGATAGATGGAGAGAGCCAGAGGGCAGAGGCGAGCTCAGGTGACTCAGCTTTCCCCCTGGAAGCAGATTGAAGGGAGCTGTGGGTTTGAGCCCCCCAAAGTTTTACTAGAACACAGGCTTTTTAACAGGAGGGAAAAACAATGTTATAGCTGCTTCCTGCACCACCAAGTGTTCCCCACCAGTAAATATAACAGGGATTGGGTCATAATGTTATGGTCTGGCATCAGGTGAATACAGTATTTTTCTCCCCCCCCCCCCCCCAGCCACCTCACCACCCTATCCTTCTCTTCTGCTCTTTTCCATGTGGAGGAATAGACTCCAGTGTTAAAGAAATATCAGTCATCAGCGTTGTTATTGCGCACTCACTTGCTCCATCTGCAACACTGGCGCTCAAACACACTCTTTGTGTGAGTGGACACGGTGACTGCTCTCTCTCTCTTTAACTCCATCTTTCTCTCTCGCTCTGTTTCCTTTTGTGCCTTTTAAATGCCACTTATTATTTCCCAACAAGGCGGACTGGAGGAAACTCTGATGTAAAGAAACCAGTTTACCTTCTTAATGTCAGAAGTGTGTACGCATTTTTGTGTGTATTTGAGGAGATGCCTTTGAGTATGCACATTTCCATAAGTTCAGGTGAAGGTGTGTATTCATGTTTGTATGTGTGTGTGTGTGTGTGTGTGTGTGTGCGTGTAGTATGTACTACGCATAGTTAGTGTGCCAGTTTTATGATACAAAGGGGCTCTGTCAGGTTCGGCAGTATGAATCAGGTTGCAGGGCAGCTGAATTTGACAGTAGCAGTAAAAACAAACAGAAGTTCTCCACTCTGGAAAAATCTAACGCTATGAAAATGGCAACTATGGCAATGATGGGAACCGATCCATGTTGAGTTTCCAAACTGTGTTGCATTTGGCCGAGGAGTAAAATGGCAAAGGGGTAAAATAACATGGATATATCTGTAATGGGATACTTGCATACGTAGGGTTTGTACAGTATGTGCGCGGGATTTAGGAACACAGGTGCTTGTGTGTAGTCTTACAGTATATACTGTAGCAAAAACTTGCAATACATTGTACATATATTATTGTATCCTTGTGTGTGTGTGGTGGTTGACGCACGAGAATCCTTCTGACGTGAAACCCAATCTATTCCTGAGGTCATTGAACAGCAAAGCATTCCAAAACATCTTGACATGCAAGTCCTCCACTGCATTCATTATGGAAATGACTTCTTGTTACGTGTCATGTACATGGAATCGGGGCTTTTCCTTGGCGTAACACCAGGATTCCAGTGCTCTTCATTGGATCTCTTTTCATATATATAAATCAATTTGGAGCAGACATTAAACATTACACATTATGTGACGCACCATTAGCCCTCAGATATATGACTTGTTTTGTAGGCAGGTGACAGGAACTAGTGCCCTGATTAATCATAGATAAACAGCTTAGTAATTGAATGGATGGCGTGTGAAAATGTCCTCTCGACCATATGCAACACATCACCCGCACTCTGCTTCAAGTGATTGTTTGGTATTAGCCGGACTATGCCATGGAGCTGGGGGTTGTTTGTGTACTGCTGTTTTTGTGTCAGTTGTGTGTGTGTGTGTGTGTGTGTGAGAAAGTGTGTATCTGCCACGGAGTACAACACTCAGCCCAAGGGGTCGTTTTTCTTCGGTCAGACAGACAGTCATCACTGGATCCACGTTATCTCATGTCTGGAGCTTCCAGATGAGAGTTGAGCAGGCACAGCAAACACATTCTGCGTGCCTGAGTCATAATGTGTGTGTGTGTGTAGTGCGTGTGCGCGCGTGTGTGTGTGCGCGTGTGTGGGTGAGAGAGAGAAAGGGAGAGCACGCGTGTGAAAACATGTTGTCTGTGTGTGCATGCTGTTTATGTCTGTGGAAGTATGAGTGTGCGTGTGCATGTGTGAGTGTATTTCAGTTACTAAAATACCGAGCACATCCCTTGCCTTAAACACGCTGACCTCATCCATGGAGGGGTCTAATAAATTCACTGCAGGTGATGAGTGCAGAACTGCGCTCTAAAACAGCAACACTCAAAAACAACTTTACCATTTGGTGTCATTGCGTAGGTATGTTGTTAAGACTGGTGGATTAACTGGTGGATGATTTTCTATATTAAAGATTATCTCCCACTGAGGAGCCCTGTATGGTTCAGACCCTAATCATTTTTTAAACAAAAACAGTCGCTCCTACAGTACAGTAAATGTAAATGCATGATACTATCATGAAGCTACGTCAGCACAATAGTGTCCGTCTTCTGACATGGACGAAAGTGCTGAATGCTGGGACAGAGGTGTGAACATTGAGGAATTTTAGGAACAGCAGGCTCCTGTTACGATCCTCTAAGAAGAGCATAACCTTCCCACAGACCTAGCAGCAAGTGATCTCATCTCAGTCTATCTCTGTTGTTGAGAGCAGGTTTTCTATTCTTGAGAAATAGATCTGAGGACAAAAAAGGCAAGTCGAGAAGGTATCAAAGGCAAGAGGGTCAGTTCCCTTGTTGCTCGTCTTCAGTGCCCACTTCTCAGAGACTCAAAGGGGGCAAGTCTAATCAACACACATAAAGTGAAAAAACTCAAATCTGGTAACAGCTGAGATTGTGGTTATAACTGCAGTGACCCATTTTTGGTCTGTTGCTTTAGGCCGCAAGAGAGCAGGGAACACTAATATGATATGGGGGTATCAAGTGCATTTTGCATTATGCTTCATTATACTCTCAAAATATTAAGCTGTAGGGTACATACATTTGATAACATGAAATCTAGTATTTTGCTTTACTCACTGTTATAATTGTGTGTTATTTTTACAGCAAAATAACCAAAACTCTACCAACATGTATGCATGTTGTAGAAATAGGAAATGACCTGGAAAACCTCAAAGTATTTCAATCAAAATGCAAAACATTTATCAACACTAAGAAGTACTAAACGTTGTCTAACTCTCGACCAAACTGCAGCAGCGAGTCTCAACAAAAAAGGCAAGCAGCCAGGAATAGTGTCCAGAGGCTAACACACACTGAGTCTACTGTGACTCTAGTAAGGCTATGAACAAATCAGTGCCGAAGCTCTTATGGGTATCTTTCGGCATTCTCTAGTGTATAGGCAGCATTTTGGAGTCAAGTTCAGTCAAGTTTGTAGTACTAAACGATCTTGGCAGCATCCGCATACAGCTATGGTAAACCCAGAGCGGTGGCTAAACTTTGTCACTCAGTTGCCTACTGACTGTGTTTTTAACAGTATAAGTTTGTAATACTTCCATTTATATGGCTGGCAGTAAGTCTGGTAACATTTTTGGCCAGCCCTACACTAGGGGGTGAAAGACCTCCAAAACAAGCTGATAGACACTAAGTCTTTAAAATTGTTCTGTTTAACCATAGATTGTATATAAGAAGAGGATATAGCCACTATGATGTCACCCATTGGTTTTTAGACTATGGTTTTGAAGCCCCGAGTTTGGCATTTTTGCCGTTGGCATCTTGGTCCTTTGAAACCTGAAGTTTCATTTTTAAGACTAACAAAATGTTACGATTAATTCTCATGAACTGAAAACACACTGCAAGAGGTCGAAGTTCTAAGACAAAAACACGGACGTCACTGAAATCGGAAAACACTGTGGTAACAACATGTCAATCACAAGTTAGACGCCCTAAAACATATCCTGCTTTATTGTCTATTTTACTCTAGATGGGACCACAACTCAGCAAATGATCATCATGCTGTATTGAAGAAGACTTGAAACTAGCGATTGCAGACCATAAACTCTTTAGAAAAATGTTTACAGGTGTAATAAATCATGTGAGAAGTAGGGTCATTTTCTCATAGGCTTCTATACAATTGGACTTCTTCTTGCAACCAGAGGAGTTGCCCCAGCAGCCCATTAAAAAAGAATGCAAGTATAAGGCACATCCCATTGGCATCACCTTTCAGGAGGTTGAAACTTGTGCTAACAGTTGATTAGTTAAACATCTTTTTGAATCAGAGCATCAGTATATTGGGGTCATCTTTCCAGTCACCTGACACATCCTCAAGCATTCTAAAGCTAACTTTGACTGCCATTACGGAGGCAGCGAGTTGGTTAAATTATGTTTAATCATCAATATTACTAAATCAATTCCTATCCCTAATATTCCTAGTAAGCAATGGTTATATATCTGTAGTTCTTAAGCGACTCACGTGAAGTTGACAACTCCTATTGAGGAACCTTTTCATGAGAAAGTCAAGAGGTGTCGGACTTGTGTTCATCCTAGGTTGGGGCTGTAAAAAATAAAAAAAATCAATGAAATCAATATTCATTTAATTCCATATTAATACAAAAATAGTGTAGCTTCAGTGGAAAATGTGAATAAATATTATAAATATATATATATAAATATATAAATATATAAATTAATATAGGCCTTTGGCTACAGTAGAGGAAATAATTACAAGAACTAGATAACGTCAGTTTAAATAATTTCTTGCCCTGGGCACCACATAATCAGACCAACCGCTATTTATAGACTGATGTCTGGGCTACTCCAGGCCTCCTACACTATGGCAGCCAGGTTGTATTCTATTTGCATGTGTGTGTGTGTGTGTGTGTGTGTGTGTGTGTGTGTGTTTGTGTGTGCGTGTGTGTGTGTGGTGTGTGTGTGTGTGTGTGTGTATGTGTCTACATGAGACAGAGTGTGTTCGTGTGAGTTGTGGGAAGCCCTGGCAGAGAGAAGCTGAGTGTTTGGGAAGTTGCCATTAAGACACAAAGCAGAGACGTCCGAGGTGGGCTAATGACCTTACATGGATTTGTGTTTGGCAGAGCTTTCAAAATTGTGGGGTGGGACACACACGTATACACACACAACTCCTCAAACAGATCTTTGACAGGGTTTATAGTGGAGTTGGGGGACTCTTTGGGGTTGCTGTGTTTGGTTTTAGGCCTCGGTCACACTGTGTCCTCATCTTAACTCTGCTGTAGTGTGGAGCACAGCTCAGTGGGCTTCCATTTATCAAGTTAAATACTAACAAATGTACACAGAGAGCATTTTTAATGGATGCAATGAAACACATTTCAGCTGAAAGGTTGCATTGAATCGAGAGGTTGATAAAAACATCTGCCACATGTTTCATTCGTTATATTTGTTTTTTGGCCCTGATTTTCTTAATGGCCCCATGTTTTACACACAGGGTGTCCTTGATTAATGTGGCGAGAGGAGCGGGATTATTAGCCTTTGTGTATGTTTTTGCATCTAGGATAAAAGTTCAATATGGTTTAGTATCCTCACTTAACATCTGTCCGTTCTACAGATCTTGTGTGTCTGTGGTTTCTTACTGTATTTACCTGGCTGACTGTCCAATTCTCCATCAGTCTTGGCTTGGTGTGTCCTTGAATGTTTCATCATTGGGAGCATGTGTGTGTGTGTCCCTCTGATGTAATTTTAACCGAACTGAAAGAATAACAAGTTGGATGTTTCCCAGGTCTGACATCATGATTTTAAAACTAAAGTGGAGTTGCAGGTAGTGTCGGCATATCTGAACTTGATTTCTGATGCACTTTTCCTGTGTCTTCTCTGAAAATGAACCTCCTCTCCATCCCTACCAACACATAGGCAATTGGTGAGGTTCAGCAAAAGAGATAGTGCAAGAAATTGGATATGTCAAACCAATGCTCTTCTGGCCAGTTACTGCAGATGGTTGGCATGACTGTTGAATTGTTGCTTTTTGGAGGATTATATAATTTTCGGGGGAAGCAGAACCCCCTGCCCTGGCAATATTCTCAACTTTCAGACTGCCTAAAAAGCACTTTTGAGAGAGTGTACTGTTATTGGTCCTTAGGGTGCATTTAGACCAACAATAGCACCATGGCAACACAATACAAGGGGCTGAATTGTTGTGTTGCTAGAGGGTACAGGTAAATAATATGAAATATGCAATAGTCTAGCCTTGTTTATACTCTAGAAAGTTGTCACAGCAGCAGTAGTCTTGTCTTCTGTCTTAATGCTTGTAAGTAGAAATAAAAAAATAGCACAAGGTAGACACTACAATGTATTTTCCCTGCTATATGCACTTGCATGTTTCTGCTTTAATGATGCAGGACGCAGTGGCTATCCTAGACTCTGGGGGGGACCCTGGAAAAGGTAAGTTTGTTTCATTGTTGTATACATTGTTGTTGTATGTATGACAGTTACAGACTGTAGCTGACTGTCCTAACTAACGGTATACAGCTGTCATACAGTAGCTAGAAGGGTTTATCCCCAACTTAATTTTTTTTTGGGGCAGCAGCGGTGCATTGTAGAGTGTCTTTATGGGAGGTTTAAGGGGATTTATGGTTGTCATTGCAAAATTATGCCAGCCATCTTGGGCCTCTTTTTTCAAAAAGGGGCCCCTGATATTTCACTGTTTTGCCTCTCCTGACAGTGCGCCCCTGACATAATTACTTGATGATGTTACATAGCATTGCTGACAAAGCATGCAGAGCGCAGGATCTCTCCCTCTGCAGCAGCACCCCTGCTATGCAAATACAGTGCTCTCATTGAAATGAATGAGGAAGCCTTTGCTTTTTATATCAGAGCCATTTCAGTCTGAAAGAGCTTTTCTCACATGCAGGCTTGGAATAGTTATTTTTTCTCTCAGACTGTCTGATTTACCGTGGTTATTAAAGAGGATTTCCGCTTTGCAGACATGTCTTTGGTAAAGAGTGGCCCAGGGGTTAGAGGCCCACCTTGGACCAAGCTGCGTCCGTTCTACCCCTCTCCCTTCCTGGGCATGCTCTCCAGGATGCCAACCCTGACACCAGCCTGCCTGTTATTCCTTATGTACTTTTATCAGCTGCTGGGTCAGTGAGGTTTAAATATGATACAGGATGTGTTTTTGTCAATTTTTTTTAGCCTGATGTGTTTTTCAGGAGCTTTTTTTCCCCCAGCAAGATCATTTTCTTTCCAGGATTGCTTTTTTTTCTAGATCTATTGTGAGGAAAGGTGTTGAGTTTTTCCAAAAGGATGTGTTTACTTGTTCATGGCTCTGGATTGTCACGTACTTACAGAAGTGAAATGAAATATCACTGCCAGAACTAAGTATGAAATGTATTTTTGTGACTTTCTGGCATGCCACTGTGTTCCCTGCTCAGAGCAGGGTCATAGGATGAATAGAAAGTCATGGACATTTGTTGAGTTCATGTTGCTACTATTGAGCACTTAGCTTCCGCTTCCTTGCAGCGACCTGGTTACCTTCCCCCGGCCTTGACAAATTCTCTTTCCTAATTCCCAAATATTTGGAATGACCTTCGAAATGTATTAAGGACTTCAGAGTCACACCCGATCCTCCAGCAGGAACTCAAACCTGATCTCTGCAATTGAAAATACCAATACCAGTTTATTGACTTCTGCCTACATTCAGAATGACGTTTTCCAAGTCATTTGACAGTTTGTCCAGTTAGTGATTCCATTAAAATATAGATTAAATAACATATTTCCACAGTGAAAACATGCACAATGAAAACATGATAATAAGAAACGTGATTAAATCAAACAAAAGCTTAGTGTTTGCTTTGATTGATTATCTAGTTTGAGTAATTCTCAGGTTTGTAAAAGTTTGTTTTTCATACTACACTAAATAAACTTCCGAAGGTATTTCCAGAATCATCAAAGGCTCTTTCATTCTACCATTTTCTAAGTTTTGACTTCTACGTCATAGCTCTCCAAATTACAACAAATGATGCCCATTCCCTCTGACGGATGTCTTTGCCTTCTAAGACCATTACCAATAACTGTTGAAAAATAAATCTGTTTTATGATGTGACAATGCTGCGGTTAATATACATCTAAGGAGTTTGTTAAGGTTAGGAGAGCTTTGCCGTATGGTTACAACAATAAACACTTGGTAAGGTTCTAGAACGATTATGGTCATGGTCGTCGAAAAAAACAAAAAAACATGAAACTAACATCTGTCTCCTGTGTTAGGGTTAGGCTTAAACTGATGTTTTGTTGACACATCCATCTTCCCCCACCTCCCTCAGAGACTCGGACTGTGTCGCTTTATAACGCTTTATGACGCTTTGTAATGTCGTCAACTGACTTCCTCCTTTGGTCCCGTCCTAATTCCTACGGCTGTTAGGGCTTTGTCACTTGAACGTAAACATATGTGGTTGGGGCATTGGCTGAAACGACTGATGCTCTTGTACTTCTTGGGAGGACATGTGACCTTGCTCATATGTCAAAAGAAGCCCAAATCAGTAGATTTGATCAATCGTTTTTATACTGTTTTTTTATCACCTTATATTTTCATGCAAATGAAGGCTTTATTTATTTTGTGCCACACAAAACAATCAAGATATGTCTTCTCCGGCTACCTGGATAGGAAGTAGAATCACAACTTGGGAAACTGGTTAAAGATCAGGAGCAGATTTCTGATCCAGGCGATTAGAGGAGTTTTAGAGGATTCTGATAATACCTTCAGAACAGCGGTAAATGTTGTAAAATTACTTTCTTGTTGCTTGTAATACTTTCTGTGAAAAGGCTGAAGTATCATTCTGTTATGAACACTGTGAGCTCTCTGCTTTATTAGAACATCAGCTAAAAAACAAAAATAAAATTGTTTATTGAGTTAACATCCTGGTGGGTCTGTTGGCTGAGAGTCCCATGTAGGACCTTTGTTGCATGCTATCCCCCTCATTTCCAGTCATCCCCGTCTTTCCGTAAAGGATCTAGAACAAAAGGAAAAATGCCTGAAAAAAATCAAAACCATAATGTAAATGTTTAGACTTTTCCATTTAATTGCGAAGTTGGATAAGACTGGCACACAACCTTGTCAGAGAAACAGCACCGCTCAGTCTCATCTAAATCAATACCAGTTGCACTGTTGTGGTGTAGACCTTGACACCAAAATAATGAACAGCCCCTGTCTTACTTGTGCACACACTCAAACACACGCATACATCATACCCATGGGGGACACCCTCAGGAAAAAACACATCTCTCGCTCCCTGATGATTGGGCAGTGTGACTGGATAGTGGCAGGGGTTCCTGGAGGTGGGGGAGTTGTTTTTACAGGAACCACATGTTTTGGGGATGACTGGTGACTGCTGAGTATCTGTTAACGTAGCTGCCTTCTGACAGCGGCCTCCAGTTGCCACATCAGGACCCGGTGACTTGTACTTTCCCTGATAAAGTCTTGCTTGTTTTTCACGGGAAGCTCATGAAATCCAGGCATCCCCCTCCCCCCAGCGAGCTGAGCTGTAAGAGCCAAGCTGTACCGGTCTCTCCTTCATATAAGTTCCCAGTAAATTGAAAATACTTTCATGGGACCCCATAAGCCACGCATTACCAGACCTTATGCAACAATGTAAGCATGTGTATGAACTCGGTGGAAGCCACTGTTTCTCTGTTTGTTCATGTTCATTGTGACCTTCATTTAAAAATAAGAGAAATTGGCACACGTCATATCTTTTGTTAAACTGTTGTCGTATAAGTTTATATAAAGAAAATCTAACTTAAAACAACAAATAAACAACTTGTAACAATTTTTTGGGAACAATAAATATAAGAGCGCTTACAGCATTTTTTTTAGATTCTATCAAAACTTCCATATGAAGCTGTTTTTTTTAAATGCAAAGACAAGTGATATACATACTTTTTGATAGAAGATAAACACTGGAAATGCAATGTGCTCCCTTCACATGTAATCATAAGCTTGCAGATAATAGTGGCTAATTACCTCTGCCAAGGAGATTATGTTTTTGGTTCGGTTTGTTAGTTTGTTTGATTACGGGATAACTACTTTCCCGATTTTCATGAAACTTGGTTGAAGAGTGTAGCACGGGCCAAGGAAGAACATATCAATTTTTGGACCCGAATCACAGGGCGGATACACAGATTATTTTTCACTTTTGTTAACATTGCTTAGCTGAGTGCGAAAGAAAATTGCAAAATGATCCTGATTTATCATTATTATTATTATTATTATTATTATTGTTTGAACAACTATCCATATACATTAAATTCAACAACTCCTGCCCCATTTGTCTCTATTGTTGTACTGGACATGGGCCAGTGTGTTTCTGCTTCCATGCTTCTCCAGATAGAGCCGCTGTAGTTATCAGGTAGGAGGGCTTATGACCTACCCTCCAACTCACCCGTATCACCCCGTACCCAGCAGGCCTTCCCCGGAGGCCCTCCCCCAGCTCCCCACCTTCCCCAGGGGCTCTCCGCTTGGCACTGGCGGGCTACTGTTGGTGGATACGGTATCTATGGATGGCAGGCCCTGGAAAACATGTCTGAGTGAGACAGATGGGGAGAGGATGATGAGAGAGAGAGAAAAATAAGAAAGGAAAGAGAAAGAGCAAGATTTAGGATTTAAGTGAAACAGAGAGGGAGAGAAAAGAGAGGGGAAAATCACGGTAGGGAGAGAGAAAAGAGGGAGGCTCATTCAGGGGAAGATAAAGTTCTCCCTTTTTTCCCTCTTGTTTTTGACGGGCCAGTTGATGTTTTTTCTTTCCCTTCCCTTCTTTTTTTGACAGTCGAGACTGGATCACCCGAGTGAAACCACCTGGTGTGTCGCCCTCCCTTCCTACCCCCTTTTCCTCCCATATATGCACTCAGTGACCATCTCCGTCCCTGGCTGCACGCCAGGTCACCTTGGCAACCCCGCCCCATTAGAATGTGAGAGGAAATATTTTGCTCATTTTTATTATCTCTTTATTTGCTGCTGACGCTGTGCTTTTTAATAATGTCTGTGTGTGTGTGCATGTGTGTGCGTGTGCATGTGTGTATTTTTCTAAACTCTCCCTGTATCCCTTTTTTGAGGCAGGAGCATTAACATACCACGTATTCCCCTTCTCAGCACAGCGCGGGAGAGCAGAGAGAATGTGCAGCTTGCTTTAAGTGGAACTTTAAGAGTCACACAACATGCAGCTGGTCTTTATTACTTCCCCTTTGGTTCATTGAAGCATAATTACATTCTGACTTCATCCCAACCTTAGCATGACCTCTGCTCCCCTGTCAGACACACTGGCAGCCCCACGCACACACACGTTCACATATATGCATGTCCGCCGCCGTGGATATCACACATGCACATTTTGCATGCATGCATGCACACATGGACTTAAATGGAGGCACAGTCACTCTCTCTCTCACACACACACACACACACACACACACACACACACACACACAGAAACCCCAAATCCCACCTACAAACAGACAGACACAGACATTTAGCCTCAGTCTGAGCTGAGATCATACTGGACCAATATAATAGTGTAAGTGAGCCCAAACACAAATTGGGCTCCTGCTGGAAAACTCTGCTCCATGCGAGCTCTTGTTTGTGTGTGTGTGTGTGTTTGAGGCTTGCCGGATGGAAATGAACCCCACCGACCCTATCCCTCCCTCGCTCTGGTTTTCCTGTCCTCTGCTGTTCTAATTGGAAACGGTTGCTAATCAGTCACAAATGATGACTTTTTACTGTCACTTCTCCTCTTCGGTTCAGCTCTTTCCCCGCGTGTCCACTTTTTCTCACTTTTGGAGTGGTGATGTTATGGGTTTTCCAGTCAGTCATTGTTCTTCCTTTGTAATTATCAAACAGGGTTCCCCCACATCAAAACAGCTGAGCCATGGCCTTCAGTAGGCCAATGCTGAGCAGCCCCTCGCCTTCAACCTGGGTAAAGTGGGAACGTCAAAATTAGGTTAAAAAAGGTTGTGCAGAGCCGAGTGTTTGTTTTTGTTACCTTAAAACAACTTAAAGGACGGCCAGGTTAAGTGGGTGTTGGGTTCTATTGTACTCCAAAGTAGTTGGACATGGGACTAAGGGTATATCAGGGTTGTTTATGGGGTGATGCTGGACTGGGTGGGCTTGTTAAACATTATTAAGGCCTCCTGACGTCACTGGCCTGATGTTTGGGAAACACAAAATGTCCCTGTGATGTGCCGATGCCATGCTACTCAACTCACAGCAAATATTTACCAGCACAAAAGCTGCACCCCTGGCAAGGCCAAGACATTATAGAGCCAAGTAATCTGCGTGATTACTCTTGGTTTATTCCATGACAGCCATTACAGAGATGTTCCTTCCTTCATCATATAGTTTGAGAAAAAACAGCCACGGGACATCTATACTGTACCATGCATACAGTACGACATATGTCATGTGATTAGCGGACTCACTGGCACCAAAAAGGAGCCATGGAGTCATAAGCTGACATCATGTGGCATCCTCCTTTGCCAAGTCTTTGTAAAATCATATCACTCAGTGTTATGAGATTATTATCATGCATGACAGAGACGTTGGGGTGCCCTGCCACTGTATTGTGTTCCAAAGTATCCATCAGGGTTTCCCTCAATTTAGAAATGAGATCATTTTCATATGGCAACGTGATTCTAACTTTAAACCAGGTTTGGTCCACTGTTTCCCACTCCACCCTTCAACCACACCAGGAATATCACTCATTCGCCCTGTCTGAGAACACTTACTGTGTGTGAGTGTGTGCGCCAGCGTGCATGTGTTAGTGTGATTGCACATTACGGTATAAAAGAGTGAGTGTGTGGACGTAAAATAGAGTGCGAGACTATCACACTCTCCAAATAAAACAGTGCTCAGATTGTGAGATGGAAAAGCCTCGGTGAGTGATGTCAGACAGATTCAGCTGTACAGTCACTGCTTCAGTCAGGGAACAGAGCTCGACACACTTAAAGCTCAAGAACATTTTAGTGGCTCTTCCACCCTCCTCATATTTCTATCACCACATTAGAAACAGCCGAGCCTTGACTATATATCAATTTTCACATCATTTTCGTCACCTAACATGTGAGTGTTTTTGCGAGTTCCAGAACGGGATTATGAGGATTAATATTCATGATGTTCGCTGCTCGTCTCTTCTACCTGACGTCTCTGTGAAGATGGTTCTCACTGTGTCAGTGTCCACTGCACGCATGTCCAAATTTAGCCACCTGCTACGGTTGGCTGATAATTTTTGATGGTTCTTTGTTCATGATGGCGAGTTATTATCAGAGTGAAGCAGAGCTGGGCTGGTAAATGCATCTGTAACTGGGTGTTTGCCTTTTTTTCTCCTCCTACTCGTCTTACTCCTCTTCTCCTTGTTTCTTTTCTTTCCTTATTCTATTTCGAGCATCTTACCACAGCCTGGGCCCGCTACTGGGAGAGAAACATTGGATGAGTGTAAAGTCGAATATTTATGCGCCTGTGTCAGGGCATTGCAGAGGCTACATATGAAGTGCTGCTGGAGCTGATGTAGTGCAACAGCTTAAAAGTATAGCTACATGTAGAAAGCGATGAAGATGCCTTGTGGAGACCGCACAATTATTGATTAGGCTGCTTTCCTCCGAGATATTTCTCGTGAGATCGTTTTTTGTAAAATGGAGCAAGTTGAACAAGGGTAGTGATCTCTGCCTTTGGAAAAAAATGACACATAATTATATTTTGTAAACTTAAAGGCTTTGATCCTGCCTCTCTATCACAAAGTGAAGGAAACATTTAATCACAATTATAAATAAAGTAGAATATATATAAAGTATGCATAGCTCAGTCTCTTTTTTGGTGGCAAGACAAATTTGTACGTTGTGATTCAATGGAATTTCCAGAGCGAACCCACTGTTCCCACTTTTGCTCTCTATCATAGGGCATGGTGGCCGTGGTTTCCACACTAAATGCCACTCATGACGACCTCAATCGATGGCTGTGTGCATGTAAACAAACTGCCACGTGCAGCAACAGCTTCGTAAACAATACAGACTAATAAACATATACTTCATGTGGCTTGATCCAAATGGACAAGGTACTACATCTGAAAAAACACTTGAAATCTATGAAAAGCTTTAACAATAGAGAGGAATGATCAGGCCATGTAGATTACAAAATATAATTATGTGTACGTTCCACAGCATCTCCACTGCATCCTTCTATGCGCTCGACAGCCGGTGTACACACAATTACTTTGGGTGTATATTAAATGCACCTAATAATGTGGTACTACAGAATTTAACAAAATCCTCAGCTGATTATAAATATATTCATACCCGAGAGCTCCAGTATGGCTGTGTATGTGGGTATGTGTGGGTGTGAAGCGAAGACTGCTGGTTTGAAAGGGGTGACATCATCCTATGTGAGAACATGATCTAAACTATACCCTTTTAGATATTTCCCTCGCTGCAGTAGTCACCACAACTAAATTACGTGTTTGGCGTATGCTCCGTTGGCTAAGTTCAGCAACATGAGTCCAGAGTAAGTCACATGATCCATGATGCTAATCCTGCTGATGATCCAACGTGCTCTGTGCATATCAACACCTATAGGACAATTTAGGGTCTGTGCTCATTTCCAATTCTCAATGAATTTGATTTATTTTACTAAGCCATGTACTAGTACTTCTTTCTTTACTCTGTTTCTGTTCTTTTTCCCTGACTCTGTTTTTTCTCGATGTGAAAATGCGCAGACTAGACTGTAAATCAAAATATCCACATGTGAATATGTGAGAAATTGTATGAGCACAAAGACCTGAGTGAGCGTATGGGTGTGTGTCCTGTCGTCTGCAGGTCCAGGGGCCTTAAAGGGAGCTGCAGTTGAATCCAAATGAATGGGGGCATTATGTAAGTGCTTACAACATTGAGAAATTATGTAAATGGATCCGTTGCTACATAACAATGCTCCTCCTGTCAAAACATAAACAACATTGTACAAATAGCCAAATGTTCACCATGTTGAAATATGATGAAATCCGCCCCAGGGGTGGTATATATGATTATACTGTGTGAACACACATTTGGGAAGATTGGGCGACTTTACAAAAGGCTCCTCTTTGCAAATTTATGAATCATGGTCTCCTCCCATGAACGCTGAACTTCAATGAAATGTACTTTTTGGCCAGCACCCGCAGACTACCCCGGAACACGTTAAGAATTATGTGTTATGAAGATTTATGTAAAGGGCTCAAGTAGTTTGAAAAAGGCTTTGATATAGGATTATAAATAGCTGGTCTACTTAATTTATCTCTAATGCTGTATGTGACGTGGGGAGGTCCAGCTGTGAGCCATCATCGAACACAGTGCTGTCCCACCTCGTGCACTTTATGCGTCACTCACTGTTTGAACTTCCCTGGCTGTTTTTATTTGGTTATGCATCTAAATCATCAGGGGTCAAGTAAACAGCTCTGGTGGAGGTAAACAGCCTGAGGGATAGGCTTTCCTCTGGGGCCTTCAGCAGCTGAACTTGACACACACACGCACACACACATGCGTACATGTACGCCCCCGAATCTGGGTGCAGATCAAACTGCTCACGCCTATTTTGCACTTATCATTGCGGGCTCAGCTCCGTGCTGTTCTCGGCACTGAAAGGTCTCGCGCTGCTGTGCGGGCGGCGATGGCTGTTGCAGTCGGCGAGATGATTTTTCCAAGTATTCACGATGAACTCTGCTTCTCATTGCACACTCACAGACACACACAACCACCTCCTCACCAGCTCAGGGTAAGCAAGAGAGAAAGAGGGGCAGAGAGTGAGAGAGAGGATCAAAGCCAGTGAGTGGGATGGATTCTCTGAAATGAATAGTGCTTGGGGATATTGCTTTAACCTTTGTCCAAAGCGCTGTGCTCAGGGACCTCCCTGTTTGTTTTAACAGCTCCGAGTTAGCAAGGGTCTCTCTAGCCGCAGAAGGAATCTAGGCTAACAAGACGTATTCACTACATTCAAGCGAGTGTTTCATGTCACGAGAGGTTGTTCATTTACAGACTGTCCTGTCTGCTTCTACCACTATGGATAACATAAGATCCAAAAACTGACAAGGCGTTTGTGTGGTCAGCGTGATATTCTTGGCATTCAGTCAACATCAAGGGGTTTGATCATTCGCTGAGGCAGATGTACAGTAGTGTTTTATTTCAGGGGTAGATCAAAAGTCTCCTCATGCTGTGTCCAACCACAACTAGGATTATATTAGGATTTATTTGTTTTGGGCCTATCCGCCTCACAGGGAGGCCAGGCCATCAACAACTCTTCCCCGCCACTCCCTGTTTTGATCAAAATCTCACAAGACTGCAGATGAAACTGGACGCACATGAAACTGCTCGTGTCTATTATGCACTTATCACCATGGGTGCAGCTATACTGTTGTTTTGGCGCTGAAATGTCCCACGGTGCTGTATCGGAGCAGATCGCTGGCTGGATGATGTTGGGGAGTTGTGGTGGGACCCCTCCTCTCCTCTCATCACCCTCTGTGTCATCGGCCTTCCCTCCTGTCCTTAAAGGAACCAATAAAGGGATGTTTTCAAGCTACACATGCACACACATAAGCAGAAGAGTGCCTGTTGTCATCTGGTGGACCAAAAGCTACGGGACTGTGTGTGTCATGTTGACTATTTGCATGTTTTTAATGAGTCATTGAGTGAGAGATTGCAATATTTCAGCTGCCTTTGACTACTTCAATACCTTTAGCCTTGAAGGATCGTCCGCTTGCATGCTATACTAATCATCATAAAAACATGAAGGTCTTATTAAATATTTCCCCACATGTGCGGCTTCCAGTGAAGTTCTGTGGGTAAATCACAAACTTTTTGCTCTCGAAAATAACCTCCTCGCTTCATGTCCTGCAGAGCAGCTAACCGGCTTAGGGTAAAATAATTGAGGCGGGGAGATGTGGAACGGGATGGTGTGCACAAAGGAGAGTGGGGAGGGTCTGAGGATGCCAGTGAGAGTGGGTGGTTAGAATAACAATCTGTGAACGCAGCAAACGCAAACACTCTCTCCTTGTGGCTGACTAAATTGGCTTCCCCGGCTCACCCTGTCCCACTTGAAATGCTATGGGACATATTGAAGCCCTTAGTTTTTTCTCTGTCTCACTAATAATCAGCAACTTCCCTGCCCCTCTCATCTGGGCCTCCCTCCATCACTGCTCACACACAGCTGCATTGCAGCACGCAGGATGGGAAATGACTGGCCAGAGGGGAAAGGAGGATAAAAAGATAAATGTATGGATATATTATGTAGCAGGAAGAGTGAACGAGATCTCAGGGTGAAACATTAGGCAGTGATGGATATGAGGAGAAATCGAATGCTGCACATTTATGGCAAACAGATGAAATACCACTATTTGATGACAAGGCGAGCTTCCTTTTTGATTTATGATCAGAAGTTATGTTGAATATGCATTGATATGGAGAGTTCACTCTTCTTATGCAGAGTCTCGCTCACTTACTCCCTCTTATCTCCATCCCTTAGAGGATGTTGCTCATGCCTGTGGTCATGGCTTTGGTGACTTTGGATTTTGAATGGTAGACAGTTCATTGACTTGCCCCGTGTAAATCTGCCTGGGTGGGAAACGATTTGTGGCCGATGACATGTTCCTTGTGTCCATTTGCACACATTAGTCACACATACACACGGCCGCTAGATTTACGTATCAAACCGACTTCATTCAGCTTTTACCTTTACACATAACGTCTCTATCATTATTTTACTACACGTGCTTTGACCCAACATATGAAGAACGTGGGACTTCAGGGTTTCATATGGGAAGTTTACCATCAACCTTGGTCTCAGAGGTTAGAGAGGGTGTATGGCGAGGGGCCTGGGTAATAACTCACGAGGTCTCACACTCCTCTGAAAACAGCACAACAAGGCCCACATCAAGGGAGCTTTGAGAAGGAAATGAGCAAAGAAATAATAGCACACAGCAGAAGCCGGAGGAGCCACATTTCCAAATTATTAATATTGTTTTTCAAAGTAATCCAAACACTCTCAGGGGATTAGGGAAAGGGGGCAGGGAGAGAGAAGGAAGCAGGTAGATTATCTGTCCCTGTGCAATTTTTTGGTTCAACTGAACTGTCAACATGTGAGAGAAAGAAAGAAAAAAAGTCAGTAGTGGCCTTGGTTATATAAAGACTGAAAGCTGAATGAAACACTATCTTTATGGCAGGGTTACAGCAAGAAGTGGAACTGGTGCTTTGGCTGTAGCTAAAAAAACATCCTCAGCTCTCTGCTTGTCGTTTTCATTCAGACTCTTGTTTTCTTTCAGCTAAAAGCAAGCTCCCCTGCCCAGAGAGCTGGCTAGCACTGGACACACAGTCACACAATGTGTTCCTCGCTCTCCCACTGCCAAGCTCCACTCTGCTCGGGCTTCAAAAACAGCCAGAACCAGACACATGCCGCCACGGTACTGTACTAATGGTCATAACATTAGCCGACGACGGGAGAGACGAGGCTCGAATATAATGCAAATAATGTAACGCAGAAGGAGAGGCTGATGTGGTAGTAAATAGCAGTCTGGAGTTGTTTCAACAAAAACAGCCCTCTGAAATCAGAGGGATATTAACAAACCCCCTAGATTTCCCTCACTGAGGGGATGTTTTTCTCCCCGGCCCGTCGGGAAACACTGCTGTAGTGATGGGATAAGTTGTCACATTAAGCCAGTTGTGTACAGCGTGGAGGTCCATCTTGCTTCAATTAAAATCTCCAACGCGTCTGGTTTTGATTACGGGTCCTGGCAAAACCAAGGTGATTCCTTTCATAATTAAAACCACCAGAGAGGCTGAGCAGTGCTAAAAACTGGTTAACAAAGAATAATAGCTGAGCAGAGAAGGTATCTCGTTCTCATCCTCCTTCTTCTGCCATTTCCTTCCTTACGGCCTATATAGTCCACATGCCAGATGGACAGACCTAACATTGGAGGGTTGCACAGGGTGATGGGGTAGGGGGTAAAGGGTTTATGAAATCAATCCCTCTCCCCTAACACTTCTTTATCCTTTTTACTCCTTCATTTTTTTTCTCGCTCCCTGCTTGCTTGCTCTCCTCGCTCCCCTCGCTCTGTGAGGATTTCTGTGAATCCGGCATGTCTTGGCAGAAGCAGAGTCATGTTTCTCCTCCAAGGGGCTGAAGGTTTACTCCAGAGCGGAGGCCTGTTTGCTGTGATTTGACGTTGAACCATCGCTTCCCCCTCCTTGGCCGCACAGTCACCAGTCACCTCATCCCTCATCTTAAGACCAATGGTATTTATTATTTACAATCGCACTACATCTTATCTCGCGACCTTGTCACTCCGTAAGTTCAAATTCCAGATTGATTGTAACCGCGGATACTGGCTTAAAAACAATTAGTGTTGCTCCCATTGAATGTGACAGAGGTCTGAAGAGCCTGGAGTGTCTGTAGCAGGGAGAGAGGAGCCAGTGACAGACAATGACAGCGTAATGTATGCCTCTCTACTGTCATCTACGTCACAGAATGCTCTGGTAGCTGCAAGTGTGCCGCTCATCCTGTGACTTGGCCTGTGTGAAGCGCCTGGCAATGCGATTGTCACCAAGGGTGCAGGGATGCATGAAGTGAAAGACACACACCACGCTGCCTTTTCATAACGCTGGGCGTTTCTGAGAATGTGGTCTGATCTAATGAGCAATGCAGCTGGTGACGCAGCGATTACCTCCTTTCCTCTTTTCATCTCTTTTATTCTCTTATCTCTGATTGTGTCTCATTCCTTCATCTCTGTGATCTGGTCCTCTATGGAGCAGCATATCTGTGTCTCATCCCCCCCCCCCCTGCCTCAAAGGAGAGGAAGCCTGGAGGAGACAGGCCAGCGAACGATGACAAATACACAGACAGGCTCCATCTGATAAAGAGTATTTCATGAAGATGTGCATGACGTTTTGTGTAAAAGACAGAAGTGGAAAGATCTGTCTTACAAAGAAAACATACAGCAATTGACAACATTTCTAGATTTTATGAAAATATAAAAACACCTATGGTTCTAGTTCTTCAAAATGTGTTTGAAATCATTTAAAAACAAAAAAATGTTCGAGAATAAAACAATGATTCGTATTTCATACGTACAATAATAGTGACAAATGCCATATTTGTATGTGAATATATATCCTTGTCACATGATCGGACTCAGCTATGGTAGGCCTATATTAGTTTCCAGTTGTAGCCTTCACCTTGTAGTCAAATTAAGCAATAGTTTTCACGCAAACTCAAGAAGCTCATAGTGCACAAACAATTCACTCTTAATTCACTTTTAACTTATTGTTTTGGTTTTCTGACATGTGAGCAGTATGATTGAGTTTTAACGTGCTCATCAACCCACCATATTTATCTATAGGCAGCAATTTTTATTAAACAAACCAGGAGAGGCAAAGTTAACTAGTGACTGGTGAGGAAATCTAAGCAGCTAATTGGTGGTTGAATCCAAACTAGAGCTTGAAGGTGAATCAACATTATACTTACATTCACCAGGCGGCTGGAAACACGACACAATCCAGTGCTAATGTTAGCTAACAAGTTAGCCGTAACAACCAGATAACCTAAATCGTTCTGCTCTCTAGTGGTCAAAAGTCACATTGTGTAGTTTTAACTAAAAAGTATTACTGTAAATCTGCTGCTAAATCCCTGTCTGACACACATTATCCAAAACTCTCCTCCTGTTACAAAACAGAGGGAGCTGTCAGACACACAAACATACTTGCTTGTAAAAATCTTCTAAATAATTAGACAGAGGGCATTGGAGGTTGTTTTTGCATCAATTGAAATATGCCTGCTGACATTTTACTTCAACCAGGGTGTCATAAAGCTTTCTGTCTGCTGCCAAAACCATGCAGCAATTTCAAACCATTAGATGCTTGTCCTAAGTACACCATAAATATAATGTTCTCTCGCTCTGTCAGTAAATAAAATAATGTTTATTTCACAGAATGTGTGATAAGTGGCTTCCCTTTCGTGGAAGGACTGCTTCAATCTATTTCCTATAACTATGTGTTATAGGGCTTGAAACCCAGAACCTTCCAGCTGAGAGGACACACCGCTAACTAAGTCACTGTGCATTCTTTAAGCCAAGCCAAGAGTGTAGTTTTAACATCAGTAAGAAGCTCATGGTTGTGTGTTTGTGTGCACTTGTTACACACACACACACACACACACACACACACACACACACACATATAAAGAAGACTCTGTCTCAGTACCTGAGTCAGACTGCAGAGTAATATACAGAATAAACAGCAACAAGTGGAATAAATATGAAGAATAAACAGTAAGGTGTAGATATGAATATCTACCAGTATGAGTAGATCAGTGCGTAATGGACTCTAAGATATGTTAAGTATGATATGAGACTGAAATTATCATTTAAGATTGTACATGAGAAAATAAATCAGATTTTCTAAATATTTAACAATAAAATAATAACAATCAGAAGACAGTACTTTTAACCTCCAGAATAAAATAAATAGCTCTGTAGAAAGATGTGAAGGCAGTATCTGTGACACCAGTAGGTTTTTATAAGAACACTTTAAAGCCTGGATCTGGTTTTAACGACCACAGCTGTCTAGTCAGGTACTGCAGCCAAAGAAAAAAACTAAGTTGGACAAAGAGGAGAAAGCCTGGGTAAAGAAAAACTCCAAATGTTCTTTTTAAGCCGTATCATCTCTTTAATTGAACAGTAATTCTCAAAACTGCCCCAAAAAGAGCCCGACTTGGGAGAAAACGTTTTGTGGAAAGCCGTGTTGACTTTGACCTACCTATGGTACTCCAGCTTTTAGACGGGGCGCTGTTCTTGACACAGTAACTTTTTAAGATGGAGCTGGTTGACATCATTGCTTACAATTGCAGAAAGGGGGGGAAAACCTCATAAATTACCACAAGAAAGAAAGAAATTATACTGTGTAGGAGTATTCTGGCTAGACCCTGACTTTTCCTTGTAGGTTTTTCAATCTGTGTTTTATATGTGTTTATATGTTTATTCATATTCTCCAACATAGTTCTGGCTACACAGCCAGATAGCTAATGTTAGCTCCTTTAAACCAGTGGCTGGCTGTTGTTGGCTCTCCATACTGTGCGTATTTGGTGGAAGGGTGTAACATGGGCCAAGGAAGAACCCATTGCATTTTGGAGCCAATCAGAATCATGGCTCGGATACACGCATTAGATTATTTTTCACTTATGGAAACGGCCTTGGTGGACGTCTGCGTTCTTCTGAGTGCCCTTCTAGTTCCCCAGGCAGGTTTACATGTTTCTGACTCAATAAAGTAAAGAGAGTTGCTTCAGCTTCAATGTTTGAGTAATTCCACCCATTAACCTGGAATGGTACCAAACCCGATTGCATGAAGCTACCAGGCTCACTGTGCCTGTTTACTGACCACAACATTCATTACAAGGCCAAACATAAATCCAGTTTGTGTGACAGCTAAGGCAGCACAAAGCATAACGCTGCGGGAAGCTTAGAGGAAATAAATGATCAGGGAAAATAGTTTAGTAAAAGTATGCACAAGGGTTTTTGGAACTTCCTTTATTTCCTGTCAAGAGATGAATGACAGCTGTTTGCAGTGGAAGAATAAAGAATTGAAGTTGCATGCAGGGGAAGGATGCGGGGCTCCAGGGGACAGGAGAAAGGTTCCTTATGAAATATTGAAGGAGAGTGGAGATGGGGCCAGTGCACGTCTGCCCTTCCTCTTCAGCTCCACCAGCCAACAATGTGCATGCTCCGGAGGAGAACTCACAAACCTTCCAGCTAAGGTGAGTGGGTTCCTGTGAGTGTATCCAGCTCGGTGTCTATATACGTGTAACTGCTTATCTATATATTTAAGAGCAGGTCTGAGTGTGTGTGTGTGCACGTGGGATTGTGTGTGGCCCTGAGTGAGTTGCTTCACTTGGATTTTCTTCTGCTGAAATAGCAGCAGAGGTTGGACAACCACTGAGAAGAAAACCTGCTTTTATTCCAATACAGAAAAAAAAAGAGAGAAAGAAAGAGTGAGCGTCAGATCATGAGAGACAGAGCCAAGCTGACACATTGCATATCAGCAAACTATTTTACATTTTGACACTATGGTTTAATGACTTGCCAAGACTGCTGGCAATAGAGTGGATGCAGGTAATTCAAACATGCTCACCAAGATGTAACTGCATGCTTTGACAAATATGTAATGGTAATAGTCACTTACCAAATAACCATTCAGTTAAACAAGAAATTTGTTAATTCAATCACAAATCATATAAAAGTTCAGTGAGATGATTGATGAGTAAAACAGCAAAGCAGCATTGGATTCTACGTGAGTTTAGCGGCCAGGGTCAGGCTGTCTTTATGTCACAGATCCCTTGGGTACATCACAGGACCACCTTTGTAGAGTTTGGGGAACCAAAATGCCTTTCAGACTACAGCCAGCATTGGTAACTTGTGTTTGCTGAGGTTTAACACCAACATGAGTATCAGTTATTTTAAGTTATGTGGTGTCTGGAAAAAGAATCAGTTACTTTTGCACATCAAGTAAAAACAACCACAATTGAATAAAGAAAGGTTGAATTATGGCTAATGGTATGTGTAAGTTTCCATCGTAGTTCACATTTTTCTGTATTTTTTTTTCTATATTTCTCTTAGACTGTTTTGTCTTATCCTTGACATTGCCATAGTTGCGTGTGATCCTTTTCCGAATATGTAGTAAATTCCAGATCTGATGATGTTGTTGTTATTATCAGTTACAGTATTCCCATAGTAACCGGTCTGGACATGTTTCATTCAACATGACACTTACCGCAGAGTGGTGAGACAGCCCAGAAAACAAAAACTGGAAATGTCTCTCCTGAGATGACTTAATAACTAAAAATAATAACTGAAATAAGTCACTTTAAATGATAAAAATTCAAATATACAGGATATCATTTTAATATAATAGCTTTGTCTTTGTATGTGTGGGACAAATACGTACAAGCTCACACACTGACTTTGGGATACTCAAGGTCACATACACCTAATATCCTCCGGTCACTACGTTTGGGTGCCACAGACAAAAGCTGTGTCATGCTTGGGCGCAAACACAATTAAAAAACACATTCTCATGCAAATGGAGCAAGCTCGACAACCGTAATTGTTGGTAATTGCTCATAAACATCCCCTATCAACAGTGGCACATGCGATGGCACGAACCGGGAGAATAGAATCAATAGCAGAAAAATGCAGACAGATGAAATACACAGGGATAGAGGATGTATTTGTTCGGGTCATTAAGAACTCATGGTGACCCAGTGAGCCACACCATTATAGCAGCGGCAAGGCCAAGGCTCTTTCCTTGCTGTGATATCCCCCACTTCCTAGAATCAGAGGCAGAGTGAGGGAAGTTGGATACTAGTGTCAATAGTTAATGGTGCATGTGCTCATAGCATCAAAAAAGAATAATTTGTGAGCGGCTATCGTAAAATAACCTTAAAATGTCTGGACTTTGTTAACTGTCACCATCTTGCTGTGACGGGCAGATATGAAAGGTTGCGTTTGAGTTCTTATTTGTTTACAAGGTCATGGGGGCACCTAGGGGTGAATAACAACGCTTTTGTCTTTTACAGCAAACAGACCTTTGTGAGGCCATTAACTATGTTGTTAATTAGGACGAACAAAAACACAGCCTCGGACTAATTGTTTCCTATTCCTAAAGGCACTTTTTTCACATGTCACTCTTTTATATTTGATCTCAAATGAGTCACAGGGAAAACCTTATGTTCACTCTGAAGTGTGTATATGTTAATGGGGTGTGTTCTTGCAAGCACTGATTCTGGATAAACATAGGGAAGGGAAAAAGTAAATAATTTAAGGACAAGGGAGTTAAAGAGAGGAGATGCATGTGTAGAGGAGCACTTCATTTTGCTGTGTTGCAGAGGACATAAAGCCTGTTAGAGCTCATCAGTCGAAGGTCATCAGAGCTTTCAAGATTAGAAGGGAAGTCCCATCGACCCTGTTAGCAAATCCTCGAAAGTGTAGAGGACGATGTCGAAACAGCCAGGACGAGTAGGTGGATGTACCGTAAACACGGCGTTTTGCAATACTGTTGCACGTTGTTGGAATGAGACACTATCCCCTTGCAGCTGCCCTGTCTCATAAACATCACTATTGTTTTAGGCTACTTCAGGTCGTTGTTGACTGGGAAAGAGGCATTGGTTATACCATTAAGGCTTGTATGTGGCCTTAATTATACTGTGAAAACTGAGTACAGAGAGAGAGAGAATCTAGCTGACAGAATCCCTACACCTCCAACCCAGCGGTAGCACTTTGACCAAGGAGGTCAGTGCCGAGTCAGATAAAGTTTTTTTATGTTTTCCTTTAAACTCCCTTTCATCAATGTCCACTGCAGGGCAGATAGTATCCCCACTTTGCTTATTTACTCAGAGAGCCCTACCTCTGGACAGCTCTCATTCAGCACTTAATGTCCATAATGCCATGGGTAATTGTTGTTTTCCTCTGCCACTGAAATCTCACCGCTTCACAAGACTAAGCTCCTCTGTCCTCTTGTTTATTTTCAAAGGCCTCAACCAGGACAAATACCCTCAGGTCAACTTCAACAGGCTAGCGGGCCTTGTGTGCGCCTCAAAAGTGCCCTGAAAATCTGTTGAGCTGACATAAATTTGTTCCAGTTGCGTGAAGGCGCAGAAAGAATGTGGATGGGTATGAGGGAGAGAGAAGAGTCCTGGTAGTAGGACTGACTCAGGTCTTGCCCAGACTGGGGCTTACAGCAGGGATCACTCAGCTTCGGTCAGCTCTTCCCCTCTTCAAAGGCTGGGAGGAGAGGTTCTGTGAAATCATATAATAACACTGAATATAACCACCCTTTCAAAACACAACTGGACTGAACTGGATAGGTGGGAACGAGACAGGAGGAAGGGATGGAGTTTCATCGCTGATACGAGGAGAAGTAGGAACATATTGCTTCTGTGCTGTGGGAACATATGGGTGTGCAAATATTCTCACCTGCTGATTAATGACATTAAAAAAAAGTATTTGTCTGAGACACGGTTGGCTGATCATGCATACCCTGTATCAACAATGCCCTGCCTCACATTTACACAAATTCACACATGGGACCTGCCCAATTCAACTTTACTCTCTTACTGTTGGCCACTGAGCTACTATAGGCTGAGGTTATTTTGGAAGGGCCCCTCAACAGTAGCTGTTAAAGGATGAGTCTGATGCTATTTTATGTTTCTCCACAATTCACAATGAATTGATCCTGAAATCAAGTCTGTCTATCTGTGTTTCCAAAAGCTTATATAGCTTATTCATTACTCATTAATGAGCCACACAACTGCACCGGGTGACAAGTTCCTTCATTGGACCCCGATCAGACAGAACACGTTTCAATGTAATTGTTTTTGCTCACTGCTTTTACGTTGCTGAATGTGTTTTTCCGCTGTTTTTTGCAGGAGCAATAATCTGCGTTTTTTTTCCCATTGTCCAATCAAATGAATTAAAAGGGGGGCCTTCTGTAGGGACTGTTGTTGGATACCCAAGGAACCTATATGACTTTACCAACCATAGTTATCTAGATCTGAACGGGAAACAACAGCCTGGAGGCAAATTAGTGCAGTACTTTTCAGGATGGAGATTTTGGGTAAGTTGTTTTCATTCATTTAAAATGTACTTTTAACTATTAGGTACTGTACAGTTCATAGTTTGGGTAAAGACTGCAGAAGATGGAAAGTATGGAGAGACAGACTAAATTGGTTTCTTTTTTTTGTGGGGGATTGACAATAAGGAAACATTTTATATTACCAGGCTCATTGTTTATATGAGCAAATGTTTTCAGATTTATTTAAGTGTTTTTGTAACAAGTGGGCAGTGTCAAATCGAAATGACAAGCCAAGAGAAATAGTCCATTTCGAGTAATGCTGTTTAGTATGATTGCAGAAGTGCGGACAGACTTGTATGATCCACAGCTATATTGTGTTTCCCACCGGGGTAACCCATAGTACAAATGTATGACCTCATCTCACTGAATGGTTCATGGTTTCTTTTTCAATGGTGGCTTTTTTTGCAGAAGGAGACATTTTGGGGGATGCCACTGAGTCGGATTGCCCTTCCTCTTCCATGGAAAAGGTAATTCTCACCATACACAACACATGGAAGCCATCAGCCCGGACTGGAAGCTTGTGGTGTGGAGGCTGTTAGCAGGGCCCTGCAGACTCATACACACATACACATAAAGTATATGGATATATCAAATATTCACAGAGGTTACGTAGTGCACAAATAACAATGTGTGTTTGTCTGAGTGGGTGTGAAAGTGTGCGTCACAGTTTCAAGTGTGTTTGATGTGTGTGAGCCTTGCTCCTGTTATTCTCTCTTTGACAGCTACATCTCCCCCTCCTCCTTTCCCTGTACGTAACCCCAGAAGATGATTAGTTCATATTTTCCCCCAATTGTATGGACTGGTCCCTGGTGACGGGGCTGTAATGTGTTTTATAGATATGCTACAAGTCACACCGTAAATAGGTCAGCTGTCTGAAGTGTGACGTGTCATGTGGTCCTTTCCAGCTCTAAAATGTCTCTAATGAGCCCTAGTGATTTTGGAGAGGAAAACACCACAGCCCTTTTTCCAATAAAGCCTCTCTGCCTCTCCAAGCCTCGCATGACAGAAACAAAAGCTGTTTGTCCTTTTGGGTATTTGTGTGTCTGTGTGTGTGTGTGTGTGTTTGTGTGTTTCTGCCATTCTTTCTTTCAATTTGTGTTCTTCATGTCATGCTCTCTGTTAATCTGTTATCTCTCTGTGTTCGCTCTGTGATCTTTCCTCATGCCGTGGTACATTTAGCACTGGAGGCGGAGGCTGCAGAAACCTGCTGTGGCCGGGGTCATATTATTGACCCAGCATGCTATTTTACCCTTCAGTTAAGATTGGCTGTATCTTCAAAAAAAGAATTTAAATCATTAAAGTCATTTTAAAAGTTATTTGGAATCCTTACCAACATGCTGTCAAATTCCCAGTCTATTTGCAGCCTCTCTATGACTTTGTCCACCACCGCCATCTGTTCTTATTTCAGGGGTCATGCATAGTTGAACGAGTGGGACACTTAGAGCGCCATGCGGGCGTCATGCCTATTCAAGCTGACGGTCAAGAAAGTGTAAGCATTGAATGACACTGTAATGTAACCGCGTCCACTTAAGCCACCTGACCTAACATGTATGTAATAATATATCATTCACAGACATTAAGAATGTCAGTAATTAAAGTTCCGATTATCACCATGCTCTCTCTGTCGATGAGTAACATATGCTGGCGCCACTTCCTTTCAGCCTCTGTGCCTGCCTTCCCTCGTGCCATGGATTCACAGGGCCCCATTCCCTGTCTCAGCACCCAACACGGCCTCTGAGTGCACAAAGGGGCCACAGTATCACTCTAGCCCATCACTATATCAGAGGGAACCCATTTCCTTCAATTTCTGTGATTCTGCATGCTGGTTTGCTCTATCTCTAATAGCTCTTGGCATCAAAATTAAAGTGCATTATCATCTTCAGTGTCACGGCTGCTTACGTGTAGCCTACGTGTGATAGTACGTAGTTCTGTATCTAACATGGTGTCGGCCCCTCAATCATGACTACCAGTTTCACTGCTGTTTCCCAGAACTTTTGCCATTGGCCTGTGACAGAGGGGATGGTGATGGGAAATCTTTGTTTTCCTTGTGATAGCTGTTTTCTTATTTCCTCTGCCTCACATTTCTTCAGGGAAAGCCTGCAGTATTAATCAGTTGCACACATGTTTGCGGCCATCCCTGGAGTCTTTAGCTCAACAGGTTTAGCAAAAATATTCCAGATTTCATTTTGATTTACATGGAAATTTAGAGGAAAACGATCTATTACTGTTACAAGATTAGTCTTCACTTCTGAATGCTTGGGTGGCCCTTTCGGGTTCCTCCCCTCTTTTACCTAATGCAGTCAAATGTTAAAAACAATTTAAAGATATGTGTAAGGTATGAATCACGCATTATCTGACAAAGAAGACAATATGACTCGTCGTTGTTATTTATCACTGAATTGATGAATAACAACATTTTGCAAGTTGAAATAACACTCATTACATCTGGGATATTACAAAGGTTAAAAAAAACCTTTCACCATGATTAGCATTCCCAATAGTGAACAACAAACCACCGCCAAACAAGAGATGACTGTGCAGCCCTTTAGATGAGAGGCTTTGAGAGCATCTGATGATATAACTTAGTCTTTAAGTATGAAAAACATGTCAGAAATAATGGAGCTCAAGGAATGGAGCTGAATGGGGCACAGTTCTGCATGATCGACCCATCGAGTCAGAGGAACGTGTTTGAAGTTCATGTTGGGTCATTATGACATAAAAGATAATACGGATGTATGGGCACCTATGAGCATATACTACAGCTTTGCTGCCAGGCAGGAATGTAGCTATTAAGCGCTTCCTATGACATTAAATGGGTGCCAAGCCAGTCGAGCAGCACCCCGCTACCGGCCTCCGCTCCATGTAAAGAACAGAGATGATTGGAAATGAGTCTACATTGCGTAGCCTTAAGGTCACAAAAGGCCTACATTAACACAGAGGGCAATGCTGTGGTTCAGTAACCCTTTCATCCTGTTATCCTTTCATTCACTCATCTAATTCTCTTCATTCTTCACCCTTAGTGTAATCATATGGTGTGAGACAAAAGCCTGAATTTTGATCCCGGTTCATCATCCTCCATGACAGAGCACACAAGGGGGCAACGCTCTACGGCCTTGTTTCGGACACACGGCATGCCAGTGTCCTGGGGACCTCACCTCGTAGCTCCATCAAGCTATGCACATTCAGTTCATTCACTGACACATTAACCTCTAAATGAGTTCTGCTGCGGGGACCTTAATCTGTCTTTGGCCACACAGACACTTTAATTCCCTCACACGCGCTCGCAAACAAACACACGCACGCACACACACAAACACACACACAGACTCAATGAAAGGCAGCCGAGGGGTCAAGGGGCAGGGTTTGACCGTTAGTGCTGCCGACACTGAACTCATTTAACTCCCCGCTGAATGATGTGTGCATTGTGTGTTTGTTTGTGTGCATGTGTGTGTGTGTGTGTGTGTGTGTGTGTGTGCGTGTTTGTCATTGTGTGTGTGCCAGGGGAGGAGAGGAAAGGAGAGGAGAGGAAAGGAGAGGAGAGGAGGGGAGAGGAGAGGAGAGGAGAGGAGAGGAAAGGAGAGGAGAGGAGAGGAGAGGTGAGGAAAGGAGAGAAGAGGTGAGGAAAGGAGAGGAGAGGTGAGGAAAGGAGAGGAGAGAGGGCACTTTTTATATGTGTGGGGAATTCACATGTATAAGATGCTGGCAGCTCCCATAGTGTTGCAGTCAATGGAATTTTTGGTTAATCCTCATTGAAACTGGGAGCTCCTTTCATGTTTGGACGCCAAAGTGACCCACCGTGACCTTTTGTCCTCTCTCTTTGAGACCTCGCTTTAACAATTAGCCCACGCTCACAATGCCGACGCATGGAGAGGCGGAGACCAGTGTTCCTACGGCTCCAATACCCCTCCAGGGTCTGGGGAGCTCCATCCTCACCACCCAAACTGGCACATCCTGAATCAAAAAAGGGTGCAAGAAGAAGAAAGAGAGAGAGCAAGAGGGAAAGCAGAGAAAAGGGGGGAAAAAACAAGTGAATAATAGAGGAAATCCTTGAGACCGGTGATGGAGGGAAAAGAGGAGGAAGGAGAGAGGGAAAGAAAGAATGAGAAACAGAAAAATACCAGAGCAGCAGTCAGCATGGCGGATAAAAGCCACTCTTAAGATAAGGTTGGCACAAATGTGTTTTTGATCGTGTCGCTGGGTCCACAGCAAACTTTGGAGAGGTTGCCAACTCACAGACGTGCACAGATGTTTGAGATATTAATGTTCGCAAAAACCCACAACTAGGATGGGTGAATTACCTTACATGGCTGTGTGTCTGGCAGAAGTCTGCAGCAATGTGGGCTAGGAACTCACACACAGACACAGGCAAACACACACGTCCAAAACCCCCTCTCGCACAAATGATACAGACGATATCAGCGTCCTGATCAAAAATCTTTGACCTTCCTATTCAAAGATTAGAGCCAGGCTCAAAAATCAAGACAAATTGCCCTCAGCGTATGTGTTTCTTTGTTGAATTCAGTGTGTGCTTAGGTGCGTGTGAAGCACACAAACAAAGAGGGAAAGTGTGTGAAAGTGAGTGTGTGTCATTGCGCAGATGCAAACACACACACACACATTATTCATGAATGTGTGTGAATGCTTGCCAAAAACATATTGTTCAAACAAAGGCCATTTCTCAGTGTGCGGGTGTCTGTGTGTGTACACTTCAAAAACACATACTCACTGAACTCCTGTCATACCCTTCCAACATATGCTATGAGTTTGGCTTGTGTCCCGAGGAGCACTGCCACATGACTGAGAGCCCAGACAGCCCCAAACAATCAAACAATCCAAACGCTGAATTTCACTCAAGCACTGGAGTCATTTGAAATGTGATACAGGGAGTATAGAATTCAACCATATAGCCGCAGATTTTTCGATTTAAATTAGCTCCCTGGTCCGATAGCTTTTCATCCTCGTGGCTTGAATGCTGGGAGCATATTTCAGACCTCGGTGAAAGAAACCTCAAGTTCTCCCCGGTATCAATCGCATTTTCTTGAGTACTAAATATTTCCAAGTTCGCCTCAGGATGCTTGCAAGTAGTAGTCCACAGGGTTAAATTGTTTTACCCTTTCAGACAAATAAACAGTCTTCAAACACTATTTTCTCTTCTTGCCGTTGGTGAATCGGTGTTAAAAGACACTGAAATATACACACGCACACACACACACGCACACAGTCACCCACACACACGCACACACACACACACACACACACACACACACAGTAATACAGTGTGTGCACACAATGTGCATTTATTCTCACAGTCTCTTTTTTAGTTTGAAACAAGTCAAAATTTTACACAGCAAGTTGAGATAATTATTTCCAGTTCTTCATCAATTTCAGTGATGTTTCTGTCTCAAAACAAGGCAAACCACATATCAGGAAAATTAGTAAAAGTTGGTTTGCAGAAGCTGGAATGATCTCAGCCCAGTGGCAGTTTGTTCAAATGTCAAGACATAACATCATGTGAATTCACTTGTAAGAGTGTATGCTTTTTTTGCACCGAGCACATGTTGGCGTGAGTTAATGAGGCAGGTCTCAGAACAGTGTCTCTTTGCACTCCCGGCAGTGATACTTGATACTTGTTTTCAGCAGGAGAAACAATGAAAGTATTTTGTCAGATGTCACGCAGAGTGAGTTTGTCTCTTTCGCAATTCAAACCTTTGTTTATCAGGGCTTTCTCGCTCAATGCATTGTACACACACACACACACACACACACACACGCACACACACGCACACACACACACACACACACGCACACACACACACACACACACACAC
>CALSBV010012175.1:15411483-15458679 GCA_943590825.1 Bovichtus diacanthus
ATAGGTAGATAGAGAGTGAGAGAGAGAGCGAGAGAGAGAGAGAGAGAGAGAGCTTTGTCCCATGTAACTGCAGATGGCAGCATACCAATGTGGCCTTTGAAATGAAGAAGGCATTTCTCCAAAAGTCTCTAAGCACGCACAGGAATGCCATTAATGGATTTCTAATATTCCACACATCAAACTGTCTCATAACAGTTAACAATGTTATTGCTGTTGTTACAAGTAAACATAGTATTTACTGCCGCTTGCACAACTCCCACAAGACTTCATGTCACCATGACCCAGACAAAATCCCCTGAGGCAGCCAAAAGAGACCCAGTCTGCATGGAAATCCTTTGGCAGTCGTGTTCCGTCACATTTCATAGTGAGATGAAATCTACTCTCAAGTGCTTACAAAAACCTCTTAGTGTGGCGTGTTTTTGTTATGATGATGGCGAGGATGATTATCATTGCGTCGTCAATGCCGGCCAGCCTCAGGAAAGTCTGGGCATCGGGCAGGTGATAGCAATTATGACATCCGAGGCTCTTGAGCTCACATCCTGCGTGACGTGAGGATATGATATCATGATCCTTTCACTGAAAAGTATTTTTTGGGGGAAAGGATGACTTCATCTTTAAATATTGTTGTAATACTCTCCGTAAAAGAATGAGGGCATCGATGGCCTGTGAATGCCACAGGCCCACAGGTGACCGTTGGCTTTTTCTCTGTTCCTGCAGGCGAGGTCTGTTGGCGATTCTTTTTCTTTTAGAGAAATTAGACTTCTTTGAATTGAAACACACTGTAATCTCATTTAAAATGTAACATTTCCTAAAAAAAAGCTTCCCATTGTATGGTTGCGAAGTCACTTTAAAATCAATTTGATTTGTTCCAGGGATCAGTTCTAATCTCTAAAAATAAATAGACACAACATCTTTAATTCCAAATGAGTCTGTTGATCCAAATGATTTCAGAACATTTCTTTCCCAGGACATCGCTGAACCTAAAGTCCAAAATCTAGCAAGTCAAACAGAGTTATCTGCTCAAGGGCAGCCTGTGCTAAGCAAAGTTTTTTGCTCCCTGCTTGGAAGTATAATTCAAATGAAAGTGACTGTTTGCAGTGGATGTGTGTGTGCATGAGCAGTGTGCTTGTGCACGTATGTCATTGTGTCGTGTGCAGGTGGAAGTGGAGGTACAGGAATGATTTTAAAGAAAGAAAATTAAAATCACACACTGCCTCACAATAAAGTGAGATCAATCACGCGTAGTCACTTAAGATTGTTTGCACTTTTAATGTGGTTATTGTTGCCTGTAAAGAATGAGGGGTGAAATGTAAGTGATAAACTGCACTAACAAAAGTTTTTACATTTAGAAACTATCCATCAAAAACATTTTTTCCCACAATGTTTGATCCAAACACTAGGCACTATGTATACATTGAGCTTATCAGCACTGATATTGACTCTCAAATCAACAGTAATAATTATTTTGCGTTTTGACGTCTAAATGGACAGCTTTGTGCTTTTGTTTTGGGACTCTTTTGTGTTCAAATTTGGTCAGATCTTTTTATCTTTTATTCATGTATTAAAAAGCGATTCATGATATGAAAAACATTGATAACATTGACCTTTCTTAATAAGATTTGCATTCTTATTTTTATCAATGAACTTCTATTGAATTTATGAATGAATGCTTTTGAAGATCCGATCAAAGATCTAAGTCTGTGCCCATAGGGAGGGAAAGTTGGAAAGTGGGAGTGTGAGAGGTTTAGCACTGGGCAGGGTTGAATGTTGGCAGAGTGGGTTCATGAAGTTTATGACCGTGTCTTCTACTCTCTGCACCAATCGTAGTCCGGGTGGAGTTTGGCTTCTCCCTTTTCTGGTTGGTTCTCCGTTAATCATCAGCCCCACAGACAGCATCTCGGTGTCTGAGCTTCCTATGCCGCACTGTCCCGCCACACGTCCTGTTCCCAGGAATATGAGGTCGACCTCAGAGGCTTGGATACAGATCTGTAAATGTGTGCCATTAGCTGCAGTGTTTTAGCACAGGGCGAAAGAAAGCTGCTGAGCAATAGGCATGAAGATGAAATGGTGCAACATTTATCAAGGCTAAACTAGTTAGACATGCTTTAGATGTTCTATTAAATTCCAAATGAAGATCCACGAAGGTGTGGATTGGTTTAATAATTGTATTTCACTTGCCTCCGGGAAACCAGGATTATTTAGTGGTAATGTAGCTATTTTAAATTGAGTGAGATTAAAGGATAGGTTTACATTTTTTTAGGTCTGTCTTAAAACAATACCTTTACATACACAAAAAGCTATTGGTTGTAGTAAATGTTACCAATGGCCATCCTGCCCATGATTTAGATTGAAATCATGTTAATAAGGGACCTCTTTACAATGTAAACCTGTCCTTTAACCATTTCATTCTATATAAACCTCTCCTCATCCATTACAAACAGGGAAGTGTCAGTAATACTTTAGTTGACAAAAAGTGTCACTATGGGGATGTTCGTTGATTTAAAAACATTATACAGTACTCTGGCAAGGACATGGATACATGGACCATACTACATGGATACCACAGCTTAATGGATAAACCTGGTATTATTATTATTTTTATTTTATTAAAACATATAAAGGATGAATTTGTTTATGCTCTCAGCCTGCATACCATCAGCCTCAGTGTTTTAAATTAGGAAGTGAAATGTTTAAACTTGATCAGTTGACGCCACTTTTGTCTAAACATAGCCCCCGCCTTCTTTTTTTTAAGAGAGTGCAACATGCATCGTCTGAATTTTCAGAATTTCCTGATAGTACATACCGTTCATATTCTGATAAAGGTTACGGTGTTAGAGGGGGAGAGAGATGTTCAGGTAGCATATCCCACTAGGGAGAGAGAACAGAAGCAATCAATCAACCTTCCAATTCTGCGAAAAGACAGGTTGCTGCTGAAGCATTGGTGTTTCATAATGTTGTGTGAGTGTCAATGATCTCCCCTTGTGTTTGACACAAGAGACCTTATCAGCTCAGCCAACAGATATTATCAAGACTCTGGTTAATCAGTGACCGGCTACAGCAAGTTGGAGCTTCTGATATCAGATGGGTCAATCCTGAGCTCTTGTATGCCCCATAACGTTTTTCTTGAAGAACCCTGAAAATCGTCTGAATTCAGGAAGGGCTCTGAATGGTTTAGGTTTAGAGGAAGTGTTGTTCCTGAGAAAATCATGTGAGCATTAGTACAGTATGTCCCTCCTTCTGAGCTGAGAACATACTAAGCTTCTGCTCACTCTATGTGTCATGTTTCCTCTAGTGTGTTAAAGTGTGAGGCTGTGCATGTGAATACATGTGTTTGACACTGAAGGAGCAAGGAGAGGTTAGAAAAATGTAAAGATGTAGGATGGTGGCGATAACACTTAACAATAGATTTTAGGGACACCCTGTGGCTTCCTGTAGTCAAAGAACAAGCCCCTTTCACACATGCACTGCAAACCTGAAATTAGATGGACATTACCCGGAGGAACTGTATGTGAGACCGCAAAAGTCTGAATCAGTTGAACTGGGCATTAAACAGACTTTACCCTGCCAGATCTCTAGTGCAAAGTCTGTGTAATGTCTGATTAAGAAGCAATTGCCGGGGCTAAGCAGTGAAGCCAAGTAGTGAAGTATCAAAAACTGCAGTTCATCGAATGGCCATTTGAGGCTCCATAGACCCCCATTCTAAACTTCAACTTTACAGCAGAAATAAACATGTTTACAGCCTGGTGCAAAAAACTGTTTTGGTCTCTATAGCTAATTTCCTCACTAATGACAACTCAACGGGGGTGAATTTTAATATCACTTACCCTTTGTAATTAAATAAAGGCTTAGGGGTGTGGCAGCTTTGAGCGACAGGTGGGTGCAGTCCCAGGTCGCTAGCCGCTAGCCGCTAGCTGTCTGTTCTGCTGCGTCTCTCGGACTAAACTCCCGCCTCAACTCTACTGACGATACCCATTTTTGAATTAGCCATTAATGTCACAAAGACTAAGTCCATATTTTGTGCAGTCTATGGTTTGAATAGAGGCGTTCACGGTTCGGAACATTCACAACGCGCAAGTGCGTGTGTTGATGATGTTTCCAAGCGCCTGGCATGAAACCGAAAGAAACAAAATATCCGAAGAAGAAGGATAATTTACATGAAATCCCTCACATTTCAATGTTTCTGGATGATTTGTTTGAAAAGGACATGATGGCTTCACAAAGGAATTGAATCTAATATACTGGCCCCTTGGCCAATACTAATTTATAAATGTATAAGCTAGTTAGCCAGGCATGCTAACGTTTGCAGTCTGTTTTAGAGCAGTAGGTCTCACTGTTTACTACACTTTTAGTTTTGTGTTTTTGGTGTTGGACAGGTGCTAAAAAGAAAGACACCACCCTCTAAACTCTTTAGATACAGAGTATCACTCTTGCAGACCAAACCGACACATAGGGTAGCTTCGGCAAGAGCGTAAATAACCAACCTGTTAACATCCAACAGTTTGATCCAGGCTGGGCTGAGATTTTTTTGGAGGTGAATGTCTGAAGCTGCTATACTGTAAGACAGTACTGCAGCAGCCTCTCACTCAAGTTAACGTTAGCTATCCATCAGTAGTACCTGTTACCGGCATCATTTCGCAATATATCACACTGACAGTGAATATTCACGTATGTAGTGTGCCAAAAATGTCAGTGTGAAAGCCTTGTTTATTAATATGGCTGTTTTTTTTAAGCATTTTCCTATTTCTCTCCAAGTTTTTTTGGTCAAAGGATAGCCTTGGCGAGTGACGCTTGATGACGTCTATTAGAACTTCATACCCCACTTTGGCTTGTGAAGAAACCCAAAGCTTGTCAGGCCTGTCCCATAGTTATAGGAGCAAAGCTATAACTGGACAATCACAGTTCAACAGTCAATTGGACTATCAACTATCAACTGTTTTAAATTTTCGCTCGTAATAAAGGTAAGCAAGTACAATCAGGAGGATCTTCCTGACTCCTCCGTTTATTGAGATTTTATTTGTTTCCTGCTTCCAACTAAATCATCTGACTGAGTCTGACTTTTCACGTTGGCCAATCAGATTTGCACAACCCTTAGTGAGCCAATCATCTATTTGCTTTCAATTTTGGTCGTTTTTATGCTGCTGTCAGTGTCCTTGATGTGACTCATCTTCACTCCCTTCAAACCAAGTTCTCTTTGCTAGGCTTCACTCCTTCTCCACCACCAGTGTCCAGTCTCCCTGAGGGGAATATTCCTGTGCAAATAACCTGAAGCCACTATCAACAGGACAACAACGCAGTTTAAAAAATAAAACAGTTTTCTGATTTTCCCCTACTGTGGTTACAGTTTGGTTAAGTTTAGGCACAAAAACAACTTGGTTAGTGTTAAGGGAAGGCCATGGCTTGAGGTAAAATGACTACTTTGTTATGGTTATGACCAAGGTCATGGTTAAGAAAACAACAATGTTAACTGTCTGTAGGAAATGCAAAATGACAGTGGTCTCCCATGTTGAAGTCCAACAGTTTATTGATCTGTCAGTCCAGCCCGACCTCCTCTCCCCGTGGACTTTGTGGCTTTATAATGATATAACTCTACTTCCTCCTTTGCTCCCAACAGACAAGAGTCATAATTGCTGCGGCCAATAGAGGGCTCTGTTTCTTGAACGTAAACATATGTTGTTTTTTGGGAATTCGCTGAAATGACTGATGCTCTCGCGCTACTTGGGTGGTCTCGATGGGGTCTAGTCCCCAAAGATTGAGATATACATTATCTCTTCAACGTTTCCTATTGTGCACACTGTCAAATAAATAGACTTCGTTCCTCCAGGTTTTTTCAAGTCTTTAACAGATTGCATAAAGTTGAACAAAGATCAAAAAGTATGTGTTAGACATGAGGTGTGAGTTTGAGTGAGCTGGACATTATTAGGGTGGAAGGTCAGGAGCTCACAGCAGGATCTCTCTGGGTTTATGGTCTGTGGCTTGAGGTGAGTAAGGCACATACGCACATCCGCAACGAGTCACAGGCTCCCTGTTAACATCAGCACTCTGTAAAAACTGTGAAAAATTTGTCTAATTAACAGATTCAGTTTAACGTCTTGGCTTTTAGCAGCATAGTCTGTACCCTGGTAGCTCATATTTGTATTAGTCACAGTGGCCGGCTAGACAACTTATTTCCAGCACATAATTGAACTTTGAGAAAGCAGGATGCTTCGTAGATTCAAACACTTCCTGTTGTGGTGTTTACTGAGGACGTCTCCTCATACATTATGTGAGTGGACGCCATTTGAGGTGAGTGCTCTGTTCTTCCCGGCACACTTACGACTTTGACATCTCAGGAGAGCGCAAGAGAAGGTAAAAACAAAAGAGGATGGCATGCTCAGGCGAGGGAAAAGGACAGAAGACAGTGGGAAGTTGTCTTGCAGCCCGCTCTGTTTAGGTTACACTTTTAAACTTTTAATAGCTTTTTTAATTTTTCATGAGATTTGAAGTGAATATGCACGTCTTTGCACTGAATGCTACTCTCAGGTACAGCAGCTGCGTCTCAGCAAGGATTTCTTCCTCATTTTAAAGTGTCAGACGTAAGTAAATGACACATTTATATACAGTAGTATTATCTGGTCATTGTGTTTCAGACACTGTAAAATCTGAAAGGCAAAAAATGTTGGGTGCAAATAAATATATATACATTTTTCTTCAGATTGCTGCCTGTTTCTTTCTTGAACCTAACATCTGTTTATGTGGCCTGTCGATCAGGCCTGTCAGGCTAGTCTACTTGCTACTAGGTCTATGGGTGTAGATGAGTGGTTCAGCACCATGGACAGAGGCTCAGACAAGTGCACAGTCTGTTATTGGATTTTCTGCTGCTGGAGCCTCCCTCTTCCTCTTATCATCATCACTAATGCCATGATAGGTGATTCAATTCAATTAAAGGAGACCCTACATCTACTCAAAAAGTATGCTGCATACACTCAAAGGTTTAAGTTCAAAATATGTCCTGAGTGATGAAAACATCTCATAAATCAAAATATATGTGATTACATAGATTCTGGCTAGAATCCAATGTTGTATTTTGGCCTTCACAGTTAGTTTGTGTCATGGCGCCAGTGAGAGGAATGTTAGACAGACAGACAGACAGTTTAAAGTGGAATAGACTTAGATGAGATATTTGTTCTGAACCCCGGTCTGTCCTGGCCTTCTGTTTGATAAGAACACTGGGTCAAGGTTTGTGCCCCAAACTTTTTATTTGATCACATCCAGACACTTTACTGGTTTGTCTATAGTTCCTGATTTTCTAAATTTGAGAAAAGTAGGATTACACAAATCAGTATCAGATTTGTTAAACATATTTACAAACAATGGATTGCTACTGAACAAATACGACTTTAATCTGAAGCGACTGCTAAATTTAATTCTCTCACATGATGCACCAGTGCGGCACTGAGTTTACGGCTTTTGGGGAAGCGAAAAACACTTTCAAATGGCCCCCGCTAATAGTTACTCAATAGTTTCACCTTCCTGAGGAAATTCTGCAAGAATTTTGCTGATCTCACAGTTAAAAAGTGCAGTTGCAAAGTTAAAAGAGGATATCTTTACTTTGACCGGAAATAAATCATGTCTCATGTGCATCCAGTAAACTATGATGATCATCAGTGCTTTAACAAAAGAGTAATGGAAATGTGCCTTAACTTGAGGAAGACTTTTAAAATATATATATTTGATTTAAATATATATACATTTTAAATACATAATGATGCCAGAACATTTTGCATTTTCCTATATTAGGTAGATTCCCTGATAAGTGATCTTCAAACCCTAGAACTCGATATGTGCTGATTGGGTAAGGAAAGAAAAGGCAGAAAAGGCTCCAACAGGAGTTGACCAATGTTCACCCAATCCACTGCGGTGTGGACTACAGCAGACCAGAGGGAAAGAGTATATAGTCAACACACACTCTAAAAGGATTGATTCCTTTTTCTTTTCCTCTCTATGTATGTTTTGTTCAGTCCTAACTATCTCTCTCATTTATCCATTCTGTTTAACTAGATTTCAGAAGTATTTTATATCGCTGACTATTAAAGATAACAAATTCTTCCCTGTCTCTAATAGGTAAAAGATTAAGTTAAGTTAATGATAATATACTGTATATATACCATTCATTTATAAATAAAGATTGTCCAATTAAGAGAGAGAGATGGCAAATGAACTGCAACAACTGGGGACGTTGGAGTCGATGGTCAGCATCCTAAAGCCGCCCACACATGATCAGTGGTAAAACAGCTCTGCGCTGGCTGTGCCATTGTTTACCTATGGGGAGAGCAGTGGTGCACAACTAGGCACAAGTGCTACCTTTGTGTGGCACACCACTCGAAATTGCCACCGAGCGTTGCGCTCAAAGTTCTAATTATTTCAACTTTGACCTTGATTGCCGCTGACCTTTCAAAGTGCAACCAATGTGATAATATGTGACGTAGCCAGAAGCGGCGGTGGACTCTTAAGTCTCTGACCACGTCGAATTCTCCTTTCGCGTGGCAAGATAAAAACGTTTCATGCAACCAAACTCTATTTGATCGCTGTTTTTGTCTTAGCTGCCTGGTCTGAATGGCAATTGCCAGGGTCTTCTTCTTTGTTGAGGTTTAACCCACACAAAACGGTCCGGGACTCCAACTGTTGTTGTTGCCTAGAAACGTGGTAAATAACTTCCTTGCCCACTTTTTGAGGACGATACCTGCGCTGCTCTTGCATCTCCAAGTGTCTTCGCCCTGAGCGAAGAGCACATTTTTCATCATCTTAACTCCTAGGACCCCAGAGTGCCCAGTGGACAGGTATTACAGCAGAATATGCAGCTACACAGCTCCACTGAGAGCTCACAGGTGACTGTCAACAACATGTTCTGCACCTGCGAAAGACCCTTCAACTCCTCATCTCCCCTAGTACTTCAACAAAAGACTCATCTGATTCAGTTCATCCATTTCACTCTCTTCATCCATCTCTTTCTCTCGTCTTCCATGTCTGGGCACAGCACACCCCTCTGTTCATCACTGAGTAGTCAGTGCCAGAGCGACTGCTCATTACAGCCCCACATCTGCACTCAATAACAGGCCACACTCTGCATGAATAACGGCAGTGTTGCAGACATGAGCGAAATGTCAGTGGAGGGCTTTATTACTGGTGGGCAGAAAAGGGTGTGTGTGTGTGTGTGTGTATGTGTGTGTGTGTGTGTGTGTGTGTGTGTGTGTGTGTGTGTGTGTGTGTCTGTGTGTGTGTGTGTGTGTGTGTGTGTGTGTGTGTGTGTGTGTGTGTGTGTGTGTGTGTGTGTGTGTGTGTGTGTGTGTGTGTGTGTGTCTGTGTGTGTGTGTGTGTGTGTGTGTGTGTGTGTGTCTGTGTGTGTCTGTGTCTGTGTGTTTGTGTGTCTGGTAGGCTTCTCTTCAGGTCCCTGCCGCTCTTGTGCAAAGGCTGTTGGTAACCTAGCTTAACCTCTGACCCTGCTCTTCCCCCTGTGTGACCCTGCCCCTTGCCCCTGCCTGAACCCCCTTTTACCCCCTGTGCCCCCTCGGCTTCTGGCAGAGATGGATGAGAAAGAGGCCGACAAGAGATCACACGCATTCTGCACCCCTCCTCAATGAAAACAAAGCGTGTGGCATTTAAGGAAGACTGGGAGAGCAAAGCTTTAATCTGACAGGCTGACAGGCCGCAGTGGCCTCAGACAGACCTGGGGAACAGCTGAAAAACACAGCGGTGCCACACACAGAGGGGAAAGAGGAAGGTGGGGGGTGAGCAACCTCTGATAGAGATGTTCCCTTGCATTCCTCCTGTTGTCCAAGTGAGCTGTAAATATTTGTCAATGGCCCGCAACATGCCTTTACCTTTTCCTAATGTTTCTGTAGGATGAGCCACATAGCAGAGATGCCTGTCTAAGCATCATGACCCGCAGTGACTCAGGTGGCAGCCGGAGTCCCTTTATTGCAGTGTTTGGTTTCCCCAAAAGCACCTCCGGCTTCTTGTTTGCCCTTCAAGTAAAGAAGTAAAACATGGCCTTTCACTTTTACAACATGAAGTTGTGGGAATAATGGAACGGAGGCGGAGGAGGATGTGGAGTGGTGACCCGCCTGTCAGGACGTCTAAACAAAGAGGGAGTGGAGGGTCAATCAGACAGACGCGACCTGATAAGCCTGGTCCAGGCCTCCGTTAGCCACTGTTTACTCTGTAGGCATACCACTGACCCACAGTCACTTCCTTCCAAGTTGGTCTCAGAGATGGAGAGGGATGAAAGGGAGAAGGGATTTAAAAGGAGAGGATGACGTTGGGCACAGGTTGCACCGGAGAAAACCTTTAAGTCAAGGATATAACAAAGTATAAAAGTACCAAGTTTCTAGATATTGCTATGATTAAAAAAAAAATCTTTTGGGTGTTACGGGGGTCTGAAGTCCAAAAAAAGGATGACATTGCATACATTAAACATACGAAATCTAGAAAGAAAAAGGTGATGGAGAGAGAAGTACACAAAAGGAAACAAAATGAGAGGAATTCAGCAGCAGCTGAGCGTCGGTTTCACTGGTGGGATCTGGAAAGGTGATGTAATTTAGAGAGAATGGTTGCGGTTGCCTGTACAGAGAGAGGTTTACTGGCCCCAGGCTGGCCGTCTAGAGGGCACACACATCTCTGTGCAGACACTGGGAAACACAGGGCCATAAAACCGAACGAGCTCATGTGTGGAGCACCTCGTAAATTAAGCCAAATAGCTATGAAATAATACCCCAAAACATCCATATTAGAGTGAAATCTGTAAACATCTTTTATGTCACTTCGAGTAAGAACCTGGCAGCCTCTTGACTTTATCAGCCCTCTTGATAATTATTTTAGAAGGGGGGGGGGGGCCAAGCGAACTTTTTTGCCTTTCTTCTCCTCTCCAATGCTTTAGATCATGACTCCACCAATTGAGTCTCCCTCATACCGTTTTAATGATTACCGCTGCGCACATAAACCAGCAAACATTTATCACTAGAGGAGACGTCTCACTTAAAAGGTATTTCCTCAAATATATTTTCTTCTCTCATCGTATAGGGGAGGGGGGGCGTTGAGGCTGCTCTCATCCCTGATAACATATTATCTATTGGCTTAAGACGTTGACAGGAAACAAATTCCCGGGGATGACAAAGCCTGGAATGCGCTACAAGGAGGTAGTCTCCCACACTCCCTCAGAGACCCCCCCCCCCCCCCCCCCCCACCCACCCCTGAACTCCCCCATCCCCTTCCCTCTGAAGGATGTTTTTGTTGGGTAATTGATGCAAAGGTGCTATTGATAAGAAAGAATGAAACATCAAACCACCTCACAGAGAAGTAGACAGGTTGCGAGGGGGCTGCGCGGTTGAATCAAACGTCTTGAGAACACCACCAAAGGGAGGATTAATCAGTCTTTCTTCCCCGTTTCTGTTCTCACGTTTTCTGTTTTCATTCCCTCTAACCCCTCCTCCATCAGTGTCTTTTTCATCCCTGCCTGTGTGTGTGCATCCACAATTGTGTGTGCGTATGTGTGTGTGTGTGTGTACTATCGAGACCCTCGGAAAAGTTTGGAAAATAAGCGCAAAGTCTGAAATGTAAATGACGTTGTTTCTCTACCGCAAATTAGATCATGTGACAACAATGCAGATTTGACATCTTGCATCCATCACATTTATGGTTACCTAATGGTTAAATGTGAGATGTAGGTAGGCAAAGGTTTGGTTAGTGTTAAGAAACTGAAACTATATCCTGTATGGTTTATGATTGTGGTTTGAGTTTGAAAGCCTTTGGTCATGGTTAAATAAGAAAAAGTTACCACAACAGCATTGTTGCATCTACCTTGGGTCTGTTTCTAGTCATGCCTCTGTTGTGTCATCTTTTCATGCATTGTGCTCATTTAATAACATTTTAGGAGATTTTTTTTATGTGTGTGGTCTGTTGGTTTGTGTTAGTGAGCAAGGGGGGCTGATCACTTATAGGGGGTCCAAAACAGACAAACTGTTCAAATCGTTCCACCTGGACTTTATAAGGCCCATGCCGGACAGACTTTGGCCTCTTTGCAGCAGACTGATGTCATAGGTCGAATTCCAGTGCAGAAGTAGGCCAGGGCCCTGTATGATAGCAGATTGCTGACTAACCATAGGGAACAAGCCGGGCAGAAGACAATGTTCAAGCTCAAAGGAGCTTTGTATTGACAGCGACTCACCGAGCGCCTCGACGCTGCTGGGCCCTCAGCGACGGACGGTCGCCGTCCCGAGATGTTGATGCTGTTTCAAACAGCTTACGAGTGGCTTTGTCTACAGCTGCGTTTGACAGAAAGGGAGTGCTTCTGTGTGTTTTTGCTACTCCTGCTGGAGCATGCATGTCTGTGCCTTATCTAGTCCTTGTATCTAAGACTCAGTTGGCCGGCTAAAGTCCAAGGTAGGCGCAGAGCGTTGCCAGTATAGATTCTGTTTATTGTTCCGCTACTGAGCAGATCTCTCACTGTGGCCTCTTAAAAAGAGTGGAGATGCCTTTCCATTGTGAGAGGGGGAGAAGAGAAAACAACAACAACAAAAGGAAGGGGGTAGGGGACTGTCTGCTTATTGTGTGTATGTGTGTGTGTATTGTGTGAATGTGTGTGTTGCAGACGTGTTGTGTAAGGCTGAAGTTGCCCAGAGGGGGATCTGGGCTCGCCTGCTCCTAGGGCTGGGCATGTTCCTCGAATGCCGACCCTGGAATTCCACGGCCCGGGGTCAGGACTTTTATTTGCAATCCCACCTAACACTATTCCCAAAACACACACATCACTGATCTTCCGCTGGCCAGGGGAGAGAAATAGCTTCTGTAGCTGAGGTATTTACTCATATGCTAAGGCTGGTTACAAAGAATTTGCTGCCAGCAACAACATCTCTCCTCCAATCATACACACTGACACAGCACAATCAGATAAAGCAGCGCAAGTTCTCTCATGCAAATGATCGTGCCTAAGGTAATTTTGCACAAAGAAAATGTGAAAAATGTGAATTTTTCAGAATCCATTGATAGCATTGCCTAAAGGCTGAAAAGCCTCGGTGAAGTCTGCTGCAAACTTCAGATTTGGGCAGGCAGTCAATTCTAAAAACAATACATTTTGTTGTGTTTGCACATGCAAATATCAGGGTTATGACCAAAAAGAAGCTGCGTGGCTTTGCACGCAGGCTGGCCCTCTGATCTTTCTGACAGCATCGTTTATCTTCCCTCTAATACACTATCCCCTGCTACAGGTCAACAATTTGAAGTGAATGGTTGATGTCTATGATCCTCCTTACAGTTATACTGCTTTTATTATAATATTATATTATATATATGTACTTATAAACTAAATATAATGTTTATTTATACGTTTTTTAAAATTCTGATGACCTTAAAGGTTGTCTCTGCTCCGAAGACTTATGAGCTCCTTGAGCATGGATGACAAGCAATCCAACAATCCAACCTCAAGTTGCCGTGAGTAAACTGGCCATGCAGCACGGTATTCAACATCAGCCTGCAACGTCAAATGATTCCAAATGACATTTTTGTTTTGAGTACATTGTCAGTCTAAATGTAAAGCAAAGCGCCAAAAATGAAACACTCCCCCTCAGGCCCTCAGGCTGTTTGACCTGTTCACCTGCTCAGTAAGACATACTGTATTTCATCATTGATGTCTTGGTTATGGTTGTACAGTTCCACTGCTGCATCTGGTGTGATATATATCTTTAGTGTGTGTGCTGTGAATCACTGTCAGATGAGAGGTTGTTGTAAATGTCAGCTATAGGGCAGCCAGCTGTACCGCTGTCTGCATCGGAAAGCTTTTTGGGAACCGCTGTAGAAGTGAAACTCCCAGTAAACTGGGCTGGGGGTCAGTAAGCACAGCCCAGCCATATGAGGACAGCCAAGGGTACATTGGGAAATGAAAAGCCTGAAATGGAAAACAACTTCAACAATGTCGACATAATGGCTTCTCTAACAAGGACCATACGTTTAATGATGCTGGAGGGACCTGGCTTTGAGGCTGTAAAAAAGGTGTTTATTATATGATCTGGCACACAAGAAAGAGTGTGTCTTAGCATATTCCATAAAATTATATGTCTTGTATATGTAACAGGGATTGCCAAATGTGTCACAGCACATTAGGATCTTATTTATATCCACTTAACCTTATAGGAAAAAAACGCACTCTGTTATGAATTATATTTTATGTATTGTTCTGCCACAAAGTCTCCCAGCTCCCCTGAACTATGTGGTGCATATACGAACAATATATCTCAATTACCTCAGTGACCCAGAGAAAAAAAATCACTTAATGATTACGTGTGAAAGAACAGGTAATAGGATGGGAGTGAAGTGATATACGAGGAGGTAGAAAATAAGTTTATGTAAAGCTTTCTGGATCCAAACAGCTGTATGGTACCTTCTAGAGTTACTTGGACAGACACAGGCAGCAGCTAATACTCTGCATATTGCCTGAATATTGAATAAAATGGCCCACACACAGTATTCACAGTATATGATGTTCCAGCACGCCATTGCACCACAGTGAGAACATTTTGAAAGGACATGCAGACTCTCACTTTTCCTGAAAATAATATATTTTAACCACAAAACATGCAAGGCCAAAAATGTATGTCACTCTCCACAGAGGCAGCAGGAAAATGAGAAACGTGATCTATGGGTCCATCGGGCCAAACAAATGTAGGGTAATCCGCGACAGTGTCAGCATCTGTCTCGTGTGTTACTGTCAGTGATGTTATACTGACAATGTTGACAACCAAACCTCAAAAGCTGCGTGGGGAACACTTTCCATACCTCCTACTGTTTCCAAGGAATTTGTGTTTCAGCAAAGCAAACACACTCTGGCACACAGACACACACTCACATGCGTTGTAGCCTAATGAACATAGCAGAGCAGCAAGCCATTGCACATACCTCATTCATTTCCCCGTACTGTTTTCGCTTATTGCACACGTACAGCTGCAGACACTACCACACACACACACACACACACACACACAGACACACACACACACACCGACATGTACATCCTCTATCTAACGCACACGCATAACATCACACATAGTCACAAAATCACACCGGCTCGCTCAAACTTACGCACTGTCCCATTTTTTGTTTGTGACACTGTGTTAGCGGGAAGTGAGCTAACCCCACCATGTTTTTCTCGTCTCCTCTGTTATGTTTGGCACCTGTTGTGTGCTCAACACGTACACGCACACACACACACACACACACACACACACACACACGCACGCACACACACACCGCTCTCACACACAGTCCCACACACTACTTCTTTGCCATGTGCTATTAATAAATGGAAGAAATCGAAATTCTTTCCATTCCAATGCCAGAGTTTTTGGACATAAATCCATTGTCTTCTATATCCATTACTTTTCACCATACTTTCATCATACTTTTCCATTGTTGAATTATTTGGCTATTTATTATCTCCCACTGTATCTCTAGAGTACCTCAAACTTTGAGGACACAATTTAAAATGTTCATAATAAAGATACCATCCATTTCTTCTTGATATTTCTCAAGTGAACTGCTTGTTTAAAGGAAGACAGGAGAACAAGCAAAATTACAAAAACAAAGTGACCCCTGGGTGTTATTTTCCTCCCAAGTGTTGTTTTTGTGGGTCTTTGGGTCTTGCTGGGCTCGTTTTCACACGTACAGTGTACATAGTAAATGATAAAAAAGTGTTATTGTGCGCTTTAATCTCTCTGTTTTTCTGCTGTTGTTCCCCTCACCCTTCCCCCCACTTGACAAAACCCTCACACTGATGACACTTGGGAGCTGAGCTGGCAGACACATCATCCCTTATTATCAGACTGCTGGAAAGCCCAGGACCCCCGGACCCTCTGGACACTGCAGAACTGTTTCAGCAGGTCATACTGCTGGAATGTGGACTGGGACAGGTGGAGGGGGACATTTAGGGGAAACAGGCCTTGTGGCGTCATCCCTGTCCCCTCTGCTGCACAGTTTCCTTCAAGAGTGTCTGCTGGCAAACCTCCGACAACAATCTGGATTTGGATCCTGCGCCATGTTTTGTTTGGCCGCTGTGATTATTTTCTTAGAAAGAACATCTTTATTGATAAAACTCTGTCTGTTGTCCGGAGCTGTTTTGCTCGCTTTTTTGTTTGGTTTGCCAGTCCGTGGCGAGAACTCTGTCTCCCTCCTGACTTGTGGAAGATACATAATAGTTAGAATGATATCTTTGTTTTTTGAACAAAATGTTTGTTTTTAAAAAGCCAATAATACATTTCTTTTTTTTTAAATAGTCAAAAAATAATAGAAACCAACATGATGATCCCAATTTCAGTTTTGTAATGATGCACATATTTTGAGGATCTTCATTTGGCCCATTTTTCTTTCACATCATCTTTGTCAATAAATAGAACGTATGGACAGAAATGGAAAAGAAAGGCTTCATGTTTTCTGCTTCAGGCACCTGAAATGACCTGCAAAAGGAATTCAAATAGATGCATAGGATATATCTGGCAGAATTCAGTTTAATTGTGTCTTTTTATAGTCTAATTTTAGGTCTAATTATACGTTTAAGTATTGTTTGTGTATCATGTCAGAAGAGGTAGTCAACATCATTAAGATGTACCTAGTAAAATAAAGTGAGAAAATAGATTAAATGGATGTACCTTGAAATAAGCCAGCAGCCATGGAGAACAGCCCATTTGCCCTCTGGCTAAGCCTCCCCTCTGGAGGAAAAACATTCATAAAATAGTTTTATTTTTGCTGTTGTGGTTACATAAATACAAGTAGCCCATATTTGCTAAAGTTAAGACTAAATTAAATTACCATGTCATTTAAACTTTTATTACTTTTTGATTGACATGCCTCCACGGGACTCACGGGAGAGATGGGGCCATAGAGCCATGAAAACATAAATAAACAAAACTCTCACGTAAAGCAATGCCATATGCCCTCAGTTGAACACTTGACAGAGTATTTAAAAAACAAACGAAAAAAAAAACTGCATTTGCAGGGGGGCAAAACGCTTAATATGGACGGATGCCATTAATGCAGAAAAAACAGGTGTATTTTTCAAAATAACCGGATTCAATTTGGACATGGGCTTTATATTAAGTTACACAAACAGTGTGCACTTCTTCAAAACATTTCTTTTTATTTGAACAACCATATTTTACTGCATGCATGTACATGCTGATGGGTGACACCTTGTCGGAGGGATCCTTTTTCAGGTTGGAGAAACAGCTCGTCAAAATGTCTGTGCACGTCCCTGCGACCAGCACCTTACTCTCCCTCGCTCTGGCTCTCGATACAGTCATAGCACAGCTGAGCAGCTGTCAGAGCAGTTATAGGTGTTAAAAGAGTCCAGAGCTGATGCACAGGTACAGTTTGTTACTCACAGAAACTCACAGGTGGCTCTCAGCGCTCTCATTGTTTATCAGACTGAGAGGCTGCAGGTGGCCCAACCTACTGGGCTAATAACTGACATTATTAATAAACACACAGCACACTGCTGCAGGACAGAGATGTCTGACACTATAAGCACAACCTTTTATTTTCAAATTAAAAAGAAAAAAATTAGTTTCAGCATGAAGGTCCAATAAAGACAAATTGTTATTTGCAATGATGGCCTGGCAGTAATTGCTACTAGGCAGCAGTTGATTCACTGAGCCCACGTTGGACAAACAGAAGGCTTGTAAGCATCAGTTTGTCTGGAAGAACATCTCCCTCTTCGACCTGGCTCTTAGACGGCGAGCTAACTCTCTCTTTAATGATAATAATAAGACTAACATGGTATAGCCTCTCTCCCTCCGAGCCCACAATTACTAGCCTTGCACACTGTGTACGCACACAGTCTGTCTGGGGAGCAAGCCACTGGATAATTCCTGGTTACCTGTCGCAGCCACTTCTCACAAACACACTTAACACACAAAAACCAGAAGAAAAAAAAATGGTTCTGAACACACATGCACAGACATGCGTTCAGGAACATGTAGGAATTATCCCAACATGTTAAGGGAGCCAAACGCGGATTTGCAGCTAATTTTCCTGCCCAGAAATGTCTAGTCAAGGTGGAACCACTGCTGTTACCTCATCTTAAGGGGTCATTCAAAACCCCAGAGGGTGTTTGCATTGAGTGAGTAACAGGAAATCACTGATGATGTTCTGTGTTAATTGACAATAAAACAAAAGCAATTTTTGGGTGTTTTTGTAACGTTGTGTGTGTAGCATTATTCCTGCCTTGAAATATTTATTAGAGACGGCTGAATGTGAACGAGCCGAGGCTCTCCCACGTCCAACGCTGCGTGGGCTAGTAGATGATTGTTGCTCTCAGAAGTGACTATATATCAGACTATGACTATGTTTCCAAGTAGGAGTGTCACAATTTAGCAGTATTGATGGTAATAATGATATGAAATATTGATATCATGTTAATAATACACATTTGATAATATCGTAAAGTAAAAAAAAAATTAAAGACACACAAGGCACAATAAATAACGTTGACTAATAGCATATTTTCTTCAAGTTTTTGTGATATTGCGATATTATCGTTATCATGAATTCTATAAATCAAAGCGTTTTTACTTGGCTGATGAAAAGTTGACTTTGAAGATAATATAGTATACAAAGGACACTAAGAGTAGGGGGTTTGATTTAGTGTTTGCCTTAATTCTGACATGTTTTTCCCTGAGTTGCTGAACACATGTATATTGACATCTACTGCCCCCACATGCACTCATTTGTAGTGTTAGTGTCAGGGTCAAAACAGCGAAACTTATCTAATAATGACAATGATTTTTTATCAATGAGCTTGGGAGCGAAAGGTTGTAAATCCACATCATTATCTCACTTCCATGTAATTTCCCCGCTGTGGGACTAATAAAGGATTTCTGATTCTGATTCTGTAAGTTTTATGGCTCAGTCATATCCTCTCATTTAGCATTATCTAGCTGAACATTAATCAGGCCCTTTCTCATTTATCTCAAGGCATCTATTTGCTTTTCTCCACACGACAGCCGGTGGAAGTGATTTCTGTACTATTGGGCAGAGCAGGTGTGAATATTGAACCATGGACTGGTGTCCAGTGAGGTCGCTGGCCGGGAGGGCAGGCCGCATTAGGAAGCACGAGCCACACTGCACACATACGCGGGAGAAAACAAAATCCAAAGGAAAAGTAATACACACAAACTAGATTTTTTTAACCTGTGATTCAATTTCTGTATGTCAATCAATTATTTGTAATTTTATTGTCTAATGCTCAAAATAAAGAAACCATATCAGGAATAAAATCGTACCAATAAACATAATTATATTGTACAAGATGCTACTGTCATTGCCATGGTCATGTTGAGAATAACGCTAAAATGTCAAACTCAAAATAGGATGGGTAGGAGGCCTATGCAAATGTTCATAGTAAAATGTAATTTTCTTAATAGTAATTGTATCCATACTGCTTATCAGCTTTGTAACAGCCGACAAAAAGCCTTCAACAGAAGTTTGCATTTGAATGCTGCGATTTATCCACCTCACAGTCCCGGACGAATCATGTTTTCCTCCCTCTTTGTCATTTTTGTCTTCTTTTGTTTGACTTTTTTTAAATCATTTTGTGAATTGGTGGCAAGTATATACATCTGTCTTTAATTTCAATGTTAGTTGGTCTCCTTTTAAAAGCCCTTAGGGTTTTGTTCATCCCACCTGTGCATTTTCTTATGTTATTGTCTATTTCTTCTCTTATGCATTATTTTATTATTTGCACAAATAAAGAACTAAAGAACCTTCTTTTAAAAAAAGAAAGAAGTAAACGGTCTGATCCAAGTTGTCTCTTTTTTTGTATCATGTGTTTAAGGGGATTAATTCAATATGGTAATCCTACACACAAGCACACACACGTATACACACACAGTTTCTCATCCTTGTACATGCTTGAAGGCTTTGAACTCGGTAACACTGGTGGTCAAAAGTGCGTCTAGGCCTTTTGGATGTCAGCTGGCCGTAGGCCTTGTCTTTGATCCATCCTGCTGTAAAGATCAGAATGATGAATGCTGGCCAGTCATAATATCATCTATTCTTTTCCATCATGTCTTGCATCATTGTGCATATATTCTCCACTGTGGCACAGTTTACTGGTCTCCCATAGGCAGACCATTAATTGCTTGGCGCCTCTCAAGAAAAAAACAGGAAAAAAGCAAACAAAGAAACAGTTTTGTTAATAGCCTGCTGCTGTTGGCTGCTGATTTGGCCCAAGTAGTAATGCCAATTCTTTTGGAACACACACAAACATCATACTGCCACCCATCATTAGCAGGGCTCCGTGAACACAAATGTGTGTGTGTGTGTGTGTGTGCGCGTGTGTGTGTGCGCGTGTAGGTCCGTGTGTGTGCATGTGTAATTTGTGATATTGGGCTATATAAATAAACTTGATTTGATTTGATGTGTTCATATTTAAATGTTCATGCACGTGTTAATGTAGGTATGTGTGCTTTCATGTAAGTTTGTGTATACATGACTGTTTGTTTATGTTTGTGTACGTGTGAGTATACGTGTGGGTTTTCACAGAGAAACCTTTGTCATCACTTGTGTGCCAGACTGGTGGTGGCACTGCCATTATATTTAAGTGCACGCACAGACACACACACACACACACACACGCACACGCACGCACACGCACGCACACGCACGCACACACACACACACACACACACACACACACACACACACACACACGCACGCACACTCACACACACATATATATACATAGTCTTTCAGTTGTGGCATTTCTGGATAAGTTCCCATCCGCATTACTGAAGCATGAGAATGAAATTGACAGTCTTGGGCTGAAGGATGGCACAGCAGACACAAACAACTGCTGCCAGCTTCCATGGCAAGTCTCACAATGGTTTGGTGCAGCCAAATGGCACAGTTGCAATGTCCTTCTCGAGCAATTTCCTCACAAATATTTGCACTCTTGTGTCGAGTTTTTGTCCGAGTGTGTGCGTACGTGTCTGCATGGGCTACGTCAATATCTGAAATGTCTGTCATTCTTAGACAAAGTAGTTGTTTCAAGCAAAATGTAATCATGACAATTTTTCACAGTGAAGCGACGAGGGAATTGTGTAAATTTAGTACCGGATGATGCACACTCTGCCAGTTCCTGAATCCCCCAGAAATCTTTACACAAAAAACAGGAGTTGCAGAAAACAAAGACTAAAAAGGGTCAAGAAGAGGAAGAGAAAGAGAGAGATAGAGGGAAAGAACTCAGTAACCCCTGGACCTTGGCGAGGGCCAAAGAAATGGAGCTTATCTTGTTTATGTGGGTAAGATAACTAGAATGCTCATCTGGCCGGGTAGTGAGAAACCTCCACCATAGCTGTACGCTGACACTGTAGACTAGAGACTGGAGCCTGTTTGTGTGTGTGTGAGCATGACAGCTGGACACACACACGCTGGCACTCGCTCAAGTGTTGCACAAAAGTCCAACTCAACACTTGTCATTCAAAAGTACGTAATAACATCCACAGGGATCCGTGTATGAAAATGGAAAAACATGCAGAAGTTAGGAGCGGGCAGCTCACACAGAGCTGTTTGCTTTTCTTTTAAGTCAATCAAATATATTACACTTTTCTTTTTTGTTTAAGATTTAGCAAAGTTTAAAAACTACAAATCTTGTCACAAATAGAATTTTTCCAGCAGTCGTCAGTTTATAGATTTGAGTTTTGCCGATGGCCCTTTCAGCGCTGCTTGTGTTGTTTATCTCTACCTGAACATAAATAATATTGCCAGCCACTCCAACAGAGAGTCATCCAACAGAGTTATTTGAAGTGACGGATAGGTATGGATCATGGCCTGCCTTGTAATTAAGAGAGATTGCTATTTTCCCCTCAGAATGGGCTCTCCTATCCTGATCTGTAATTATATGTTGTTCAAACATAGAGGGGAGTGTCCCTGGTTATTCTGCAGCCTGCTTTACCACCACAACAAGTGCCAGCATCACTGATTGTCTGCCTTTGGTTTTAAAGTTTCAATTCTTATTTTTTTTGTTTTTCATTGACAACAAAGTGTGATTTGTTTATCTGCCACAGTTTTGCACCCTTCCCTGTCTCGCCTCTAATGTGCCTAATTGATCATGTCAGGAAGGCAGTGCCTGTGTGTGCGTGTGTGTGTGTGTGTGTGTGCGCGTGCGTGCGTGCATGCGTGTGCGTGTGTGTAGTCCTAGGTAGTACCCCGGTGACCTCCACATAGTGACATTGACGTGCAACAATGATGAATGCCCTGATAGAGTGAAGTAAGGACACACCTGGATAATGTTAAAGTGAGAAACTCAGAAACCTTAAACGTTACAAGATGCTGGCCTCCTTGTTTAATTAAGTGCAGCGTTCTGCTTTTAAACATTTACTGCCACCCACTTCACTCTTCCTGCAACACCTTCAATTAGATTTAGCCTTTAACAAATGCATGAATATTTCTGAAAAGCAAAAAGTGATAAAGGTGGGCTCTGTTGGAAAATGCATTTGGTGTGGGCGGATGTTTACATTTTTCTTTTGTGAGAAAATATGGATAGTTTTATTTTAAAGCTGAGCGGCCACAGAGCGTAACATTTGACCCCTGTGAATAAGTATAGCCCAGGCGGTCTCTGCACCACACACAGAGTATATTTCAGTGTAAAGCTGTGACCCCCTTGTTTTCCAGTAAGAGGAAATTGTCATGCAATGACCCAGTGACCACACTGGAAACCACTTCCCCCTTTGTTATGATTTTGTATGGCTTAACCACCTTTCCCATGTTCTGGCCCTGCAGAAGAAAGTCTACCCCAAGCATTGTGAAACATCCTCATTGCTCTGCTGTTTCTCTCTGACCTTTCAATGGCTTGTTGACAACAACACCGAAAGCCTCAAAATTGCAAAACTTTACAAATGTCGCATCCGAAGCGCTCCGTGTTTAGTGTGTAAGTGGGCGGTATGGATCCCTCGAGTTCTTCTTAGGAGACGATCATAGACCAAAGACAAACACTGACTTTGTGCAGTTGTTTTTGTGTGCCCAAATGGTTTGTTTTCAGATCTTGTATTTTACACATTGTAAACTGTGATACAAATAGAATTCAAGAATTATGATTATGACAACTTAGGTCATGTAATCAACAAAAATAAATAGATTTTTTTAATGGAGAAGAAAATCCGATACCCTGGACCCTCTTCTCTTCTCCTCATGCAGTTTTACTTTGAACAAAATCCACTAAAACTTCCACTTCATTGTTAATGTGTCAGAACCTATGGTTACATAATTAGGAAACCCTCCTCGCAGCTCCTGGTTGATTAGGAATCAACAATTAGATAGTTTTGTGGGGCGCTGAAGAAACACAATCCCCTCTTTATACTCTGGCTTTGCTGTAACCACCTCGGAGCCCATGCAAGGATGTAGATTGAATTATATTTTTATACTATGAAATTAAGCTCTTTTGAGGAAATTAGCCAAATGGTTAAAATTGAGTGTAACTAATGAGAGAGAGCTGGATGCTCACACCGCACACAGGGGTTTTAACTATTCCAGGGGGCCAGTACAGTTTGTCCCGGCCTTAGAGGTTCTGTGGTATGACCCCCTTTCCCTCTGATTCTCCCTCTCTCTGTCTCTTTCTCTCAATCTCATTCCCCTCTCTCCATCCCTCTTTTCAGTCCACAGCAATTAGAGAGGCAAAGTGGGAAAAGAGGAATGTGTGAGCACGCTTTGTCAGGATTGGGAGAAAGAGAGAGGGAGTACAAGAGAGAAAGTGAGAGATAAAGAGAGAGGGAGAGATGAGAGAGACACAGAGGAGGGGAGGAGAAGAAAGGAGAGGAGAAGGCCTGTCTTAATTGGCCTGTGTGGCCACGCTGGGCTGTGATGGTCTGGGCTTGCCAAACCCTGTGCCTCAATAGTTGGCCTGGCCTTACATGCATCCCGTGCATCCGGCCAACCACAACTAACTCTAGTGTGCTCTTTGGCAGTTTCCAATGTCAGGCCTGGGAGAGTTGTGCCACCCACATCTACTCCCCGCTCCACAGTTCAGGAGGCCTCTCTTACGGGGATGGATGCGTGGGTTTGGGTTTATGGTTTATTTGGCTCCACCAGTTTAGGTTGAGGTGGCATTTCTGTGCTCTCTCTATTGTTTACTTATTTAGGATAATGCTATAGTGATTTTAAGCCTACGTTCCAGATTTAGATGCAGATGTAAATTTAAATTTGACAACAAGTTAAAAATGCACTGGCAAATTACATGCATACCTTGGACACGAGAAAAATACTTTTCAGCCTTCCATGTTGATCAGTTCTGTTAGGTTTCTGCACATAAATCGTTATTGCATTCTAATCAAGACAATACATGTCTAACTACATTGACATCTCTTCTTTCCTTCTTTTTTGACTATGCCACACCACTGCAGCATCAGCTTTAATGATCTTGACAAGATCTAACCTTCAAACTCAGCATTAGGGAAAACAATAAAAAGTATGTTAAAAAAGTCTGTTTTATTGGGAATGACATTTTAAGAAAAGTACGCTAATAATGCATTCATCAATAAAGGGAATGGAGTAATTGTGCAGAATTCACTTACTGAAAATATGCATGCAAGTTCAGTATTTGCATGATTGTGTGTGAACTTGTGCAGCCCTGAGCCATCCTTCAGAAATAAAATATTTTTGACGCCATGCACTTCCAGCTGACCGTTTTTCCCTCTTTTTGCAGAGACAGCCTTCTTAGTAGTGCAATAAGGTTTCATGAGACAGGCAAAGTTGATTTAATTGACCGATTTATGACCATAAAACGCGAGGTCCTTTACTATGATAGCCGACCACCTTCTTCACTTTCCCAGAAGCCACACATGTGCATCTCATCAATGTTGCACTAACTCCGAAGAGAAAAGAGATTTCTGCCTCTCCCGGTTGTAAAGTTCAAACTCTTTGACACCAACCTAAAACAGAACAGAGAGCTACAATAGCAACTCAGCCGCACCATGATAAACCCAGTGCCCAAAAAACTGTTCCATTCTGGGAACAAAGATGTTGTACTGTAAATCTGCCCGGTAACAGACATCTCATGGGTGGGTATGTGCATGCATGTCAACAATGAAAGGTTTTTCAGAATAAGCATGTGATAATTTGAGACATGTTGGTTACTAAACTTAGCCACTGAAGTGGAGCTTGCTCCAGTAGTTAACAAGCCGCTGGAGGATGGAGGAATGGATGTACGGATGGGTGTGTCAGAGGCAGTCAGAACAGGTCAGGTTTAGTGTGGCATGCAGCAGACGGAGGACTGAGGAGTTGTGGCCAGTCAGCTTGACACTCTTTGAGTGCTGATACACCACTTTGGCACACTTTGCCAAGATTATCACAGAGCAGGAGACAGACAGACAGACAGACAGACAGACAGACAGACAGACAGAGACAGACGTGGACTTAGGCAGAGATGGAGAGAAAAGAGAGGAGAAAGGGGGAGGGTGGGAGAGAGGAAGAGAGAGGGTGCTAAAAGCAGCTGGAGATTCTCTGCCAGGGCTTAAGATGTAATAAATCATTTACAGGGTACATAACGTTTAATTGATATAAAAAGATTTCAAAAATGGCTCTCAAGCTCAACACACCGAAAAGTGTAAACACACGCCAAAGACAGGCAAGTACACCGAACAAAGCAGTAAATCATTGTATGTTTGATAAAATGTTTTTTTATTGATATTAAAAATGAAAGTACATGAATTGTGCATTTCGGACGTTCTAGCGTGCAGAGGTTAAATCAATAAAATACACACAGGCTGAGTGAGCTACTGACACAGAAAAAGTTGCCATTGCTCGGCAAGGTATCTCTTCATATTTAGCGAAAAGAAGTGGTTGTCTTTCACGCCATTCATAAGAACACTAGAGTAGCCTGTTTGAACATTACAATAGTGAATGAATGCAGTCCTAGCAGGAAAATATGGAATAAAATAGAAAATTTCATAATAATATTATCAATAATAATAATAATAATAATAATAATATAATAATAATTGCACTGCCTGCTTTGTCGCACAACTGAAGTAGAATATAATTAGAGACAGGACGCAGCCTTGATAATTGAGATCTCTCTGACAGAAAGAAGGTATAAACTATTGGCTTGACTCTTCACCGCAGTAGTTCGAGTATCCATTAAGTCTCCATTTCATGGGAGATGATGCATGACACAACAGAGGAGGAAACTATAATGTGGCACAGAATGACCTTGTTTCTGACATGGGCTTCAGTGGTTTGTTACAGAGAGCTGTATCATTGTGGCCAGGTATGGGTAACAACCTCAGCTGCCCTTCCGCAACAAGATTATCACTGACACTCAGCAACTACTGCACTTCTCCATCGGAGAGCATAGATTGTTTGTTTTTTTCCTGAGTGCTTCAGAAATGGTTCAGCGTGATAGCCCTTCATCAAATGCATAATGGATGGATGATTGGGAGATTGTTGCGGGGTGAATGGCAGGCTAACAACCCCGCTCTCCCTCGCCATGCAAATACAGATAGATACTGTTGATGCATACGATCAGGGGCATTGTCTTTTACAAACAGAGAAGAAAGAACAGATAGATAGACAGACAGATAGACAGTGAGGTGTGGAGCGATGATATGCTCTCTCCTTAATAGGCAATGACCTTTAGGTGACCTTTGATGATTACTAGCATCATAGCAACATCATTACCTCCAATTAAGGCATTGACACAATGACCCGTGTTAGTCATGTGTAAGCTAAACCCTAAAATCTACAACTGACCGGGCATCTACAGCCTCATGACCCAAACCAACACGAGACAACATCAGTGGCACTGGCACATAGGCAAGATGCTCATTAGAAGATCATAGGACACCATGTACAATTACAAAGACATGATTTAATGAACAACTGCTCATTCTCCCGCCATCAATACTAAAGTGGCTTCAAAACATAGTGGGTTTGAGTACAATCGATGCTGAACAGTTATTTTTCCAATAATAAAGTCACTCATTGATGCTTTCCTTTTCACAGATAACCCCTGACAGGCTTCTGGAAATCCATGCAGACCAACGTATTCAGAGTATGTGCCTATTTCTGTGACATAACATGCCTAAGCAATCCAGGCTATGCTGCTGTTAAAATATTAATTTAAAGTAACTATGGCAAACAAAAAAAAACAAAAAAAAAGACATTATTTTTGGTACAAAGCATCTACAAAAAAAGCCTTACAACTCCAATTGGAAAACAGAGATCATACAAAATAAATCCGTCAGTTGAGCATCAGTGCTACGTATATTATTTGGACCAATTTTTCAAATATATTTTATAACAAAATAAATAATGCCTTTATACAGTGCCCTTATTTGTATTTCAACAAACAAACAAAAAAGCTTGGCGGCTCATTACGCAAGATACAGCTCAGACTAAAGGAAAATAACACAATGTCCCTGGAAACTAATTATATATCTATATATATATATATATCTATATATATCTATATCTATATATACATATATATATCTATCTATATATATATCTATATATATATATACATATATACATACATATATACATATAGATGTATATATATATATATATATATATATATATATACATATATATATATATATATATATATATATACATACATACATATATATGTATATATATATATATATATATATTCAAGTATTTGTTTTCAGGCAAAAGCATGTGAATACTACTGATATACAATAAAAATAAAATGTTAGTTGACATTATTGCTGTTTTTTTCCCTTTGAATTGAAATGTTGTGCCTTTCTTTAGAACTGTAAAATAACATCATAACAATAACCATGGAAACAAAAATAAAAGCCTAACTTGGAAAAACAGGAATGTCACGGTACCAGAAACTGACGGGGTTTTCCTTTTTTTCATTGAAACATTGATATGAAAAGAAAACTGAAAAAAAATAAAAAATAAAATATAATCATCATTATCCCACTTGTTCTTTGTCCATGCTATGTTACTTCCTGTCAGAGCAGTCTGCAAAACCATGGCAAACAGGAAGAACTGTCCCAGAACTGTAGTACTGTCCAAATCCAGGCTGTCCACGGTGTCCCATATGTGTCCCCACACTGCTCCCTGTGTCTGGCAGGGACAGGAGGAACAGGGACTGGGTCAGGTCCCCCTTGCCGCTTATGCTGGCAAGATAGTGATGAGCAGCCGCTAGCACTTGCTGTGAGCCTAGATGCTGACACAGCCCATTTCTTATCTCAGTGACACTTCCCCCTTGACATTGCCACTGCCAGGAGCTCCACCATATCCTTTATCTTCCTTTTTTCAAAAGTCACACTTTCCTTAAAACGGAAAGTTTTAATATTCATTCAAAGAAAAAAAACGTGCTTTTCAACCTCTTCTTTGAGTCCATTCCCAAAGCTAGCACCATGACATTTTTTTAAGCTACACGTTCATTGTTCATAAAAAAATAGTGCCATTTTTTTCTTTACTTTGACGTAATCCGTGGCAATGTGCAATTTTGCAGACTCTTTTCTGCTTTTTGTTTGTGATCAAAAGGTGCTGGAACAGGAATCTAATTTTACAAAATAATTCCTTACAGTGTGGAAGTCCCTTTATAGGTAGAGGTGCAAACTAATAAGAAAAAGAACTAACAGAGATTTTCTTTTTGCCTCAGGAAAAATGATGTGGAATGGATTCTTTCATGCAGGCTGCTCTTCACTTTCAGTTGTCTTCCACAAGGACAAAAAAACATTCCGCTGGGTGTCCTCTTGACACTTGCAAACCACAGATCTCTTTCATCTTCTTTTCTCCCTTCCCTTTTCTCTTTTGCTTAAGGATCCACCTGAATTGCATTCAGCCGAATTGTATCGTTGTGTTTGTGCCTTTTGTGTCAGTGACTGAAAGAGAGAGGGAGCGAAAGAGTTCAGACAGGAAGAATGTGAAGGCATGTTTGTATGCCGGAGGAGGGTGGGTGGGTGGGGTTGAGGGGGGCATTAGAAAAGGGCCAGGGGGTCAAGAAGTAGTGGATGAGAGCAGGGGGAGGGATTGGTGGGCTCGGACAGGGCAGGGGAGGTCAAAGAGGACTGCCACAGAAATGACGTCAGAGACAAAGCTATAATCCCCTGGTCTTTTTTTCTCCCTCCAAACTCTTGTCTGTGCAAAGGGCTGGCAGCGGGCTCATTTGTGGTTGACATAGTTGTCCGTGGCGAGCAAGACAGGCGGCAGTTTGCTGGGCAGGCTGATCAGGGACCTGTGGAAGACTGCCTGCTCCTGGGCTTTGATCTTCTCAGCCTGCCTCCGAAACTTTTTGGCCCTCAGGATGGTGGGGACACCCCTCCGGAGCCGCTGGGCCGCCTTCCTCTGCCACACCTCGTATTTGGAATACTTGACGGTCACATGCTGCTTCCTTGGGACTTCCTATTGTGGCGTGCAGGCGAAAGTAGAGGAAAAAGGGAAAAGAGGGAGTCAGTTCATTAGTTGTGATAAGATACATCGCAAGTGCTCATTACAATGGAGGAAAGCCTCGTTTGTTTTGCAAAAACATTCAGTCATTGTTGGGCCAGTCAAATGGAAATCAAATGTCATTCTTATAGTGCCGAGCGTTACAACAGACTCGCCTTGCCTCTGACTTGCCCTTGTTTTGGTTTCCTTGACTGAGAGAAGCTGTCAACAAGCGCTTAGTTCAGCCTCTTTAACATACTGTCAAAGGGAAGGGCGGTCACTCGCCTCATATACATATGAGGAGCACGTCGTTGTTCACCCAACGAGCTGCTGAACTGACTAACCTCCTTATGCGAGACATCATTTCAAAACCTCTATTCTTACACAGCAATCTCTATTAAGCAGCGTTAGGTGTTTTGCTGAGCACCATAGATTGAGACAAAGTGGGAGTGGTAGCAGCGGAGCTAGAATTTATGTGCGAGTAGCCAGTGCTCCGTCTGAATGGCTTGTTTTGGTCCTGCCACTTGAGGAGTGTTTATCCCCCTTCATTCACTCCAGGCCTGCACAATAGCCTAAGAACAGCTGGCCCTCTGAGCAGGCTGTACCCATCAACTCTCCCTGCCCACACAAACTAGGGACATGTCCCAACTAATTCCCTTGCTGCTTCTTTTTTTTGCATTACAGAGGGAGGGTACTTTCCTCTAGGCATTTGCAGTATTTATTCATTCTGCTTTTGTTTACATCACTAGGAATCTCACACCACTGATACTGATTTTCTAACAAGTCATAGCAGAAACCCTATAAACATCTTTCCAGCCTTGTCTAAAGGAGGGTTGAAGGGATTTGAAGAGGCCTGGAAAGCAGCCACGGCTCAGTCTTGTGATCGCAAGTGAAAAGACCTGAAACGCTTTGATGCATGTTTGTGACATATTTCAGAGAAGCTCTGCTGGCCAGGTCAGGTGTTTTTGAACGCACAGATCAAAATGCATGCCAGTTTCGGGTTGCTTGCTGTTCCGTGACTAATCATCACACACACTCAGAACACACTGTTTTGTTACGGACCAGCAGTCTCTAAGATCTCACAGACTTTCTCTCTCACACACACACACACACACAAGTCTGTGAGTATGACTGCCTTTGTCGGGAATATTATGTGATTTGACTCTCTTGATGTTTTCCACGATGCTCAGCACTTTGCATGGAAGCTAACTGCTTACCAATGTCCATTTTAACCAGATAAACCTGTCTTTGTGTGGGTTTCAGTCTGTACATGGTATCAGGGAAATAGGGGTGAGGCTCAGAGGTGAATGGAGGCACAGGAGATGGGAGGACAGATAGAGGCCAGGATTAGATTTGTTTCCCATACTGGCGTGTTGTTGTTGTTGAGACGTACCTGTTTTAGTGCGGGCATCACGGGTATGACCTGCAGAGAGGTGGCCGACACGTCCCTTTCGGACTTGGCGGGTTTGGCACAGTACTGCTCCAGCAGGTTGAGGTCACAGCTACGGAAACAACACTCTTCTACGATCCCACGGTTCTGGTTGCGCCGGTTGTTCCCCCTGCTGGTTGGCCTACCTGAGGAAAAACACAGCAATGGATGAGGACAGGCCGCGAGGAGGGTGAGGTTAAGGAGAACACAACACTGGCATCAGTAATGAATCTAGGTTGTTTTGGCAGGATTACTTTGACAATCATAGCAGTCCATGGAGCAAAGAGGATAAAAGGAAATCTATGACCAACTGCAACAAATCTTTTTGTTTGTAGAGGATAATCTGATTAGGGCTATCTGGAAGTCCCTTAATGAGTGAATACACAAGTAAACACCCTGTGCTGTAGACACCAAAAGAGAGTGATGGAGACAGACAGTTAAGCTCTCAGACAGACCTTTGGGTGAGCAAACACATAAAATGGAAACTCTTCTGTGACCTTGTCCTTTGTCAAGTCAGCATAGATAAAGAGGATGAGGAGGGAGAGGAGGGGCGGAGAGGTAGAGAAAACAGGAGAAAGGGGATCAGTGCAGAGAGAGAGAGAGAGAGGGTGTGAGGGTGGAAAAAGGGGGAAAGAATGTGAAACAAAAGAGGAAGAGAGTGAAGACACAGGAGAGAAAGGTATAGAAGAATAAGGTGAGGGGGGCGGAGGGTGAGCATGTTGCACAGGGGAACACTATCCGCAACCAATAAAGGCCTTGTTTGAAGTCCTGCGCCCAAATCTCATGAGAGGGAAGCCTAGATTTGATTGCAGGAAGAGGAACATGAGAGAGAAAGAGAGGGGATCCAGGGGGAGGAGAAGAGGAGGGAGCACATCTATGTTGGCCTTAATTGGATAATGATCTTTCTGATTGGGGAGAAGCTTATGTGGCAGGCAGCACACAAAGAAACTGTCAAAGGTGAAAAGCAGAGGGTGGGACAAAAAAAAGAATCTCTGATGCAGATATATCAAAGGAGGTGAACTCATGTATGTGACAGACACTGCAGACAGTGCAAACAGAAGCTTATCCCCGCGTGAGGATTAACAAGCACCACAATGCATTCACATAATGCTTTGCAGCTATCCCCATCATCACTACAATGGGAGCAATAATCAGAATTGATGTTAATGATCCGTCCTCTTAACCTGGCATCAAAAACAGCCCCACCCCCCCACCCCCCCTCTTCTGAATCATCGGTGTGGTCGCCCGGCCTGGGAACACTGGTGCTGAGATGACTGGTATGCCTCTTGGGGTGCTATTACTTTACTGGTAAACAAGCGGCCCATTGTGTCGCTCTGTGTCGTGTGTGCCTTCACAGCTCGCCGGCCTTTCATATGCAATGTGAATGTGTACGGGCTGTAGGCAGAATGCGCACACTCAGCAGAGCAGCCTGGACGAGGTCTTGAGACACACAGCTGGCTATAATCTCACTCTCTCTCTCTTTCTCTTTCTCTCTCACTCTCTCTCTTGTGTGTGTGTGTGTGTGTGTGCGTGTGTTGAGTGCGTGAGAAAGAAAAATACCAAACACGCATACCACACAGCCACAGACAGAGCGATAGCCTCAGCTATCCAAACAGATGTGTGCGAATGAACAACAGAGGGACATAAAAAAAAGGAGCGTTTTATGCAGCGCATTCTGCAAACTTGTGCCGGGATTGAAACCTACTGAAATAGAAGCCTCTGTCTTCACAGACAAACTGCAGCGCATCCACCAGCTCTCCCCCACACAGCGTCTCCGCCGAGGCTATTTCCACAACGTAGAGCGTCAGGGCCAGTGCAAACAGCAGCGCGCGACTGGATGAAGACATCTTCTTGACCTGCAGACAAAAAAAACACACATTTGCAGAAATAAGCACCGGGTCAACGAATGCGAGCACACGTTTCAGAAGTGATGACATAAAAATAAAATAAAAATCTCAGATGACAGCCAGATGTTGCCTTTCAGTGTGATATGGGAGGATCCACTCTTTACGCGTTCACATTTGCATGCTTGTACAAGATGTACGACTTCCAGTGTTAAATGCTTTTTCTATGTATTGACCTACTAAATCAGAGGAAAAAAAGCCCATTGCGTGCGACAAAATGATGCCAAATGTGCAGTCCCCCCCTCCCCAACTGTTATCACCCTCTGTCACTATGTTGCACCTGAGAGAAGTGCTTATTCTTGAGGAAAAAGTAGACGGTATCTCTCGCGTTCACACTCTTACACAACTCCCCAGAAGTTGCAAGACCGGCTGCTCGATAGTTAACTATCTGAAAAGCCAGACTCAGCATATATTTTCCCCTTGCTCACCCTGTGGTGAGCTCACTGACCCTCAGACCTACCGCCCCCTGTCTGCCAAAAAAAAGACCAGCTGTTTGCTCCGAGTCCAGTGAACGGCGCACCATCCAGACCAGAGAAGAATAAAATACCTCTCAACTCCTTTTTCTTCTTCTATCCTACCAGGCAACCTGTTGCACAGATGCTTCAAAGCTTCAGGCGCACTCCATGTCATTTGTGTATCTTGAACTTTCTCTGTTGCAGCATGCACATTAAAGAGATGTCCCGTTGCTCATATTGCACATACAAAAAAATAATGCCATCAATGCATCTGCTCAGCCCGAGGCGGTTTCCACACTTATAAAGCCAAGAAAACATGGTTATAACCCTGCCACAGGTCTTTCAATACGCGCGCAGCACTACCGGAGAGTGTAAAACTATGTGTTCCCTCTGGTTACCTTCATTCTGCTGCTCTCCGTTCTCCGGCAGGTGTGGCAAAGTGATTGGTGTCCGTGTCTTTGCTGGGTCTCCATGTCAGTTGGCAGTAGTCAAAATGTTGGGGGTTATTTGGTTGGAAAGATTGCAGGTGAGTTAGTTTCCCAGTTGGTGCGGCTATAGAGATGATGTGTGAGAAGCTGTCCCAAAGAAAGACCAGGCGACAGGCAAAAGTTCTCAGGGAAAAGTATTATATACCAAAACACGCCCCTTACACCCACACCCCACCCCCTCGCTCCTCCTCTTCACTGCTGGTTAAAAAAAAATGGTCCAGAGACGTTTTATGGAAAAGTGCTTAAAGGGAGAAAAAGCAAAAAGAGGAAAAAGAGGGAGAGAGTGAGAGTCACAAAATATGGAACAATTCCATAGGCATTTTCCACGTTTACGCACTGTAACCTACAATCACAATGTTTACACACAGGACGCAGACTGAACAAGAATAGACGTAAATCCTCAGACTCCAAGAAAAATGTCAAAGTCTCCGCCCTGCTGTAATTAAGATTAACATTCAGAGTGGAAGCAGTGTGGCCGAGGTCTGCGGCTTTCCTCTGACTCAGGTGTAGATCCAGTCACCGGGGTCAAATGTGACTGAGTGAAGGTTGATTAGTAAGGTTATCTTACCTGAAGGCAGCATGATGATGCAGCTGATGCAGAAGTGTCAACTGTGAATGCTGCATTATATGATGAAGTGATAAGGGAAAAAGATGACGATTGGTTGCTCACAAACAAAAATGAATATTAATTTGAAAAAGCTAATCAATGCATCACTCACACAGTGTGGATGACTGTTAAAAGTAAAGCAGAAGAAAACTGATATTTCACAGGCAGTTTCACAACAGACACAAGTGTCCTGCATACATCGATCTCCAAAGTGTGATCTTTAATATAGGTAGGTTTTTCTTTTTTTTTCTTCCAAAAAATGTATGAGGGTTCCCTTATATAAGTGTGGCTTCTGCAGAAGGGAATGATCCGGACATGTCTTCAGACTCAGACTGACACCTAGTGGTCCGGGGAATGAACCGTTTGTTTGTCTCGCAGCTTTCAGCAGGTAGGAGCTGGGCATCAGTGTGCACTGGACAGCTGCCCCATCATACCTGAGCACCAGGAGCTCTGCCCGGACACACTCCCCAAGGTTTTCTCTTTAAAAATGTTAATTGATTCCTTGTCTCGTCAATATTCACAGACATACATAGTACGCAGACATAGGCTTTTCTCTATTGTCCAACATAGCATACTTATAAAGTGAATCCATTTGGTGAAGGTGAGCTTGTAACCATTTAGGTGTCTGTATTCAATTAGCTGGTGGTAATGTAACACACTTTTTTATTCAGATACATAGTATAGTTGATTTAAAGATCTGTATTTCTAAAGCTATTTCCAACACCTTCTCCAGAGGTTTATTTTCTCATTCAGATGATTATTAGCTTGTTATTACCATGTTATAACGTCGTTGAAGGCAGGAGGAGAGCATTAAGAAGAGTTATTCCTTTATAGGGTCATCTATAGGGGAATCTGATGTGGATTTAAAATCAAGCAGGCACACAACTGCTGGACTGCCCCCTCTTGTGGCAGACAAATGTCAGTATGTCAGTTGTTTGTGACAAAATGTGTTGCATAGACACACACACACACACACACACACACACACACACACATATATATATATATATATATATATCAAAAGTTGCAGGACTAGAAACTGTGTACCTTATCATAATAATAATAATAAAAATACAAATAATAATAATAATAATAAAAATGAACTTTATTTTTACTGCACTTTTTGAAAATAGGTTACAAAGTACTTTACATGGTTAAAACAGGAACAAGATATTTCAGGACTGCAATGACAATCATAGCCAACATTACAAATTAAATGAATATGGACTATAAAGATAACAGCAAAATCTTCATTTGCAATTCTTTATTGTTTGACAGATTATTTTTAATCAAGCAGTAATCAACAGTACATTACATGGAAAGTACGTTTTATTATTTATTTTATTATGCATATACACTTCAAGACAAAAACAGCATAAATCAACAACTTTAGAGGTAATACTCAAATACTCAAATACTTTTCAAAAAAATTCATCTATCTGGCAGATTAAGCCTTCAACACAGGGGATATATTTATTTCTAAATAAAATAAATGTAATTTAATATATAATAATATATTAAATAAATTTTACATATTATAAACATTAATCTTTATTTTACCATTATGTTTCTTTGATTTCAAAATAATTATACCATAACCATTTAGTTTTCTTTTAATACATTCATTAACACAGTTCCCTTTGATTTTGGTTCAGATTTTGACATATTTCTAAAACAACACATTTTTGCTTTAAAAGCATGAATGGCCAAATCATTTCACACAGCAAGGCATTTAAACATCTTTGGAAACTTTGCCTACGCTGCGTATTGAGGTTTTAATGGTTGCAACATTGTCGGTCAACCAGCCATCGACAGCAAGCAACAACTTATCAGGAACAGCATCATACTGGAGGTACAGCACAGAAAGATGAACACATTGGTCTTGATCACACGTCGAACGTCTCAGAGCGGAGCGGAGAGGAAGCGAACAACAGCAGGGTGGTCGCAGAACCGGGCATCATCATGACAAAACACTGAGGGCATCTGTCAGCATCTTGAGCTCGTCCTTCACTCCGTCCAGGCCGGCTTGGATCTTCAGCGGGTTGTCCAGCACCTCCACACTGCTGGTGAACGGGTCGAACCTCACCGAGAAGGGACGCTTGATACCAGCCACGTAACCCCTTGTCAAAGATATAAAACAAAAATGTAGGATGAAAAAAAGTCAAAGGCTTGAGCTCTTCATGAATGCATGCATCACAGTTGTCCTGTCTGAGCATTTTAAACCCAAATATTTCACTTGGCCAGTGGAAACTTCCCTTTAATTGACTGGAAAAAAAGTTTATCCAGTTCTAGTTTATCCTCTTGTTTATGCATAAAAAACACTTAATAAAGACTGGAATGTCCGGATTGTATCAGCACCTCATAAGAAAGGAAAGACATTCATAATTTACTCTGTTTCATATTTACCATATTCTTTTACAAACATTCCCATGCAGATATATTCTCATTCAGTGTGGCATTGATGCCACATGCTGTACTCTACAAGAGACCAAATGTTGTGAAAACACTCACTAAAGCTACTTGTTTTGCAGGGCAACATTTGATCTGAAAAAAAACTCCAGCGTTTTGCCTTGGTAAGAAATACTACATTAGTAACAGCTGTCTTCTGGCTGCTATGGCTGACCTACAAAAGTTTGTGGCCTCAGGGATTGGCTGGCTGTTCTCTGACCTTGTCCTTACATAACCCCCTCTCTCTTTTTGTTTTTCTCCTCTTCTCTCTGTCTCTGAATGTTCTTGTGTATTTGCATGTGAGTCCATCACAAGAAAGCGTGTATGCTTCAGTACCTGAATTTTTCCTTGGCATCTGAAAAACTCTCAGAAATAAAGTAGACGGGCTGGTACGTCTGGTCCTGGTAGGGCTGCACTGCTGCAGCCTCTGGTTCAAACAGCCTTGTCTCTGGTTCATCAGACAGTGAGTGCTGGATTAAAGTTAAAAGAAGGAAAATAATGGAGAGTTAGCTGAGAGCTCAGCTGGCTGTGAAAAAAAAAAAAACATTTTCAAGCAGATAACAGAGAAAACATGCTGGAACGCACCACAAGCTCTCCATAAGAGGAGAGCAGTCCAGCTCCGTAAGCCCTCACCTCACCATTCTGTTTACATAAGCCGTACTCAACAGTGAACCAGTATAGCTGATGGGAAACACATAAAGAGAGTGACTGAGAAAAAGACGGGTAAGTGGACAATTAATACAAATATTTTTATATCACCTTTTAGGTAAGGGACTGTACAAAAATGATCATGGAGGGAGGTGGGGTCAGAAAAGGGGGAGGGTTTATTTTCTTTTCTTCTGGCGTAAGGGAGGGTAGTCTCTCTGTTTGAGAGAGCAGGGGGAGGGTCTTAAGTTGTTTTCTTGCACCAGTTTTTATGTGGGCATTTACCAGTGACTCCCTAAACGACATATACGACCATCGGAGAGTAATAGCGACAGGCGCGCGTTGCGAAGTGGTCGCAGTTTTCACGTTGTGAATTGAAACAAAACTATGTGGTTAGGTTTTGGAAAAGATCAGTATTTAGTTAAAATAAGTTTGTTACGTAACTTAAGTATATTACACATGTGACGTAAGTTAAGTATGATACACAAGTTATATTACGTAGGTGAAAGTAAGTCATCGTTGACTTTGGACTTTGCATCGGACACGAACAGAGGCCTCCTGGGGTCAAGTCCTGTGTTTGTTTGACCCCTCCATCCAGCCTTACCTCCTCCCTAAGTGGACTTTGTCACTCTTACTACGTCACCTCACTTCCTCTTTTGCACCTGGCATAATTACTACGGCCACTAGAGGTCACTGACTAACAATAAAGGTGGATATGGGTCAATAAGCTGGTTGCACAGAGGACCTATACAGCCGTTATTTGGAGGAGGAAGGTCTGCTTTATGGCTTTTTTTAATTTAATTTAAATCATCTAGTAGCTGGTAGAGCCATGATTTCAGCCCCACCTCTTGTGATTTTCCTAATTTTGACAATTGCTATTTTCACTCCAAAAATGTGATTATTTTATTCTATTCTATTAAGCTTGAAATATGGGATAAGTTGAGATATTAGTTATATATTGTTGTAACTTCTTTCTATGTCAAGGGAAGTGTTTGAAGCAAATATTAACAACACTGGGGAAGGTCTTGCCTTCTATAAAAGGCAAACACAAGATTCAGCCCCTCTCTCCACCTTAATCATTTTAATACAGTCCCTGAGTTCTGTTGATGTTGGAGGACTAGAGTCTTACTGAGGACAGTTTCTCAATATCTTCATCCGAAGCCCCAAGTGATGCCAGACCAAGGTTCTGCGGCACATAATCAATATAAGTTACCAACATAATTACACAGAATGGAAAATAAGTCTGTTTAGCCCTCTTCCCACTCACCTGTGAAAACTGGGCAAAAGTGCGGTCAGCCAGCATGGGGACGTGGCCCAGCAGTTCATGGACACAGTCACTGAAGAGAAAGAAGGACAGATTCAACTGGCACCATATTTCCAAATTGATAAAAACCTGACTTTTACATAAAGAAATAATAAATGAAAAATAATCATCTCTAAATCAAAGAGTATTTCTCACTTGATCTATGTCTGTTATCTCTAACTGCTTGTTTCATTCTTCGTGCTTGGAATTCTTGCTTTTTTTCAGAAGTTCATTGTATTTGTTGGCCAAAATGTGTTATTTGATTTGATGCAATGAGCAAAGCAAGATGAGTCACAGTTGTACTTACGGCTCTGGGGAGTGCATAGGGGACGAGGAGTGTCGGATGTACTGGGTGCACTGGAACACCCGGAATGCCAAACTGGCCAGGAAATCTCTGGCGGAGAGCAGACCTGCCACTGGACGCAGCATGAACCCTGTACGCTCTGTGAGTGTGTGTGTGTGTGTGTGTGTGTGTGTGTGTGTGTAAGTGTGTGTGTAAGTGTGTGTGTAAGTGTGTGTGTGTGTGTTCAGGAGGTGGGCGATAAAGAGACAGAGAGAAAGAATCAAACCCTGGGTAGATGGAAAGTGTATTCACTAAAGATTTGTTCATCTTTTCTTATCCCGTTTTTACCTTTGAGGAAGCATGACACGTCTTCCAACTGGGGAATGTTGTCTGGACTGTACCCACAATGCCTTTCCAGCAGACGGAGCGCATCGAGGAATTCACTGCAGGCATGTGTGATGTACAAGTCCCTCAGAGTTGAGTAGACTTCCCTCCTAATTACGGTATATAATTAGATAATAATTCAGATGAATTTTTTTCAAACAAAAGTTTCTCAAGCATAAAACAATATGAAAAACCCTGTGTGAGGTGTTGCAACAATGAATGACCAAAAAAATCCACTGTAAATATCTTGAAATGAAATGTGGCACCGTTTCATTTTCATCCTTGCTCTGCACTGTGCTTTTTATTCTTCTTTTTAATCAGTTTGATGTATCTAGATATTCTATTTAAACGTATTATTTGATATTGTGTCTAATTTCATTTTTAACTCTTAGGTAAAGCACTTTGGTTTGAATTCTTGTTGAAAATTGCTTTCCAAATAACTATCTACGTGGCATTTGATGGCGTCAGAAATTACTTTTCTTTTGGTTCTAACGGTCCAAGCTCCATTAATGATATAAGTGAAAATCCACTGAGTTGTAAACTATTCCTGTTTAATCACAGCTCTCTGACAAATGATGTGCTGGACCTGGCACATCTAGACTGCTTTGAAATGTAAAGCTCCCTCCATCTGAAACTAATTCACCAAAAATACACATGAAAGACAAATCATATCCAACTGTCTCAGAGATGAAACAGACTCAGTGGGTCGTGAATGGAGACAACAACGCTCTGATATTAAAAGGAAAGTCAAACTGCTTGTTAGAAAAACTAGCAAGGATTTGTATTCAGTGTACATTTTGATATCATGCTTGGTGGTATAAGATTTCACATCATATATGAATTGCGTTAATGAGCATGTCCTTACCATGTGCCAATCTCCGCCTCTGTGTATTCCACTCTGGGAATGGACTGCCCACTGATGACAAACATATGTACACATTTATCAGAAATAATAAAAAATAATAATTTTTTTTTTATGGATGTCTGTGAAACATTCGGGCAAAAACTGTATCTCACTGTCTGTATCTGAAGGCGATGTCTCCAATCATTTTCCTCCTCTGTCTGTAAGCAGGGTCTGTGTAGCCCTGTTCAAATCAAATATGTCAAACACTGATCACATTTCCTGTGTCATGACATATTGGTCCAACAACATAACCAGCTTTATAATGAGAATTCTGATCATAAACGCTACTGGAAAAGTCGTTACTTACAGGATGGTCTTGATCCAAGTCTGGATCAAATTTTGTGACCAGATGATGACATTTGTCCAAATCTGCTATTTTCTTTGGGAACCAATGAACTAGTGGAGAAAAGGAAACAGAAATTCAGTGCCCTTCTGCAAAATATTGAATATGTTTCAAATGTTGGTTAATAAAAGCAGTAAAGGCTGGTACATTTGACTTCTTTGGTGGTTTTAACATCCTCTGCATTCCTCTTGATGGAGCTGATGAGAGTACTGACATCTGAGAGGTGCACCTCGCAGCGGACAAAGTACTCCAGGCCTTCCACACTCTCCTTCAGCTTCCGGCATGGTCGCGTCTCCAAATGTTGAATCTTAGCTTCAAATGTCTAAAATACAGTCAACACATTGTAATGTAACTCTTGCAGACATACTGGATTAAATTCACAGTATGACAAAGGTGCGATGGAATTATGCAGCACAGTATTTGAGACATGCACGCCCAAATAAAGTGTGGAACGGTCTCTTTGAACCTAAAATGAAATGTGTATGGAGGTGGCTAACATGGTTTTTGGCTTTGAATGACAAAGAAAAAATATGTGTATAATAGCAAGCTAAACACGTATGCAAAACTTTGTTTTAACACATATAACAGTAGTAATACAATTTCTAACATAACATTGAGAGTTAGAAACATTTATTTTTATTTGGTTATGCTTCCTAATATAGTCACCGCCCCCCATAACATTATTATTTGTGTTTTTGTATTCTATCTAAACAGACATATTGCCGTCCATGTTAATAATAATAATAATAAAAATAATAATTTAGAAATAAGGCATCATTTATAAAAGAAAAATCCCTCTGGCTACTTACCTCATGTAAAAGACACTTAACTGATTAACATTTATGACTTGATGGTTTATCAGAGAGTTAGAAACCCATGCGCATAATAATATATGATTATACATTTATAACTGCACTCTTTCCAAGACACAACGTATAGCAACCCAAAAAATAGTTATTTAAAATGATCGCATTCTTTACAATGTATCTATAAAGCATTAGTAAATGAATGAACCATTCATCAATTACACCATATAAACTATTTATAAAGCGTGCCTTATTAAAGAGTGATAACCCTAACCCTTTGGCCAAAAGTTTCCTCTCAAATACACAAATACATCATTGCAATCTAACAAGAACTTTTGCGATACCTCGAAAACTTTGAGTGTCCGCGACAGTGCAGGTGTCTTGGAGCTTCTTAAAGTGAAGAAGAGGTTGAGCAGTGCTTTTCCATTATCCTCCTCAAACACTATTTGCTCACTGGCCTCTGCAGCCTCTGCCGCTGCAACGGCGGCTTCTCTCTCCTTGCGCGCGTCCTCGATCAAGCTTTGCCGTCTACCCAGGAACCTTTGAGACTGTCCCATAAGAGAAACCAAAGTCTTGCGTACTGTAGATGTTTTGATTTAACCGTCAGAGCACACAGACAGCTGGGATTTTTCTTACCTGTTGGACATCTCTTTGGATATTTGATGGGAGTGCCTTACATCTCCAAATGCGCATTAGAACAGCAATGCAGTCAAGGTAAACCTATGACACAGCTAAGACTGAATCACTGCCACAGAAAATGTTTTAGCTGATGTTAGCTGTTAATTGGTGCATGCTTTTTTTCTACAGGAATATTAGAGCGCATCAGACATCGCCGCTGCGTAATGGTCACCTCGCCAAGAACTCTGCGCGGAATAAAGCACTGTTGGGAGATCCTCTGGATATAATTTAGACATATCACTGGTAACACAATCGCAAATTGTTGATTATAACTGAATCTAAAAATAAAATTGAAATAAAAACAACTTTTAGATATTTCTTACCGTGATGGAGTCAGACCTCTCCATCTCGGATGCTGCTCTGCGGATGCTCTTTGTGGAGGACGTGGAGCTGCTTGAAAGGGGCATCTTCAGAAGGCTTCTGTACTGTCTTTGTTGTCAGAGTTATACTGCAGTGACAGTGTAGTTGAGGAGCTCTCTGGACCTCTCAGGCTGTGCTGTGCGCCCAGAGCGTTTCCTTTTTTACCAGACAGGTTCCCTCTTTTTATGGGGTCATTTGTTTGCTGTTTCTGACGTCAAACACGCTAATCCCGCTGTAATCAATCAATGCACAGAATCTATCAGACAAAAACCTTTCCCGGAGCCGTATACTGTATATACAGTAAACATGACCTTTTGTGAAGCCTATACACGAGCATTTTCCTCGTGTTTGGCAGATTTTTTGTCTTATAAAAAAAAAGAACTTCAAATACATTTCAAGTTATTAGTTATGATTGATATGCTTTATTTTGATATAAAATGAAGTTAACCTGCACAACATCTTGAAACTGATTAGTATCTGTTTAAACCAATTTATATAGATATCTTTTTTTTCAAGTATTTATCTTAATTCATTTTAATTTGATCAAACATTTACATAAGTATGGGGAAGTTGTGGTTTTAACCACCAGTTGGAAATACTATTCATATTTAGCCAATAATCAAAGCTCTGACCTCAGGGCTTTACATAAAGGTTAGACCACAGAAAAGTCAACTGTGGAAAATTAAGTCACTTTATCAGCTCAATCCAATCCAATCTCCACAGCTTTTCACAAATTACATTTGATTGTGGAAAACACACACACACACACACACACACACACACACACACTCTCACACACCCACACACACACACACACAAAGAAAAGAGAGAACAACACGTTGTTTTCCTGTTTGGGTCACTCAGTCTGTTTTTTTTACCTCAGCAACAACCACATCAAATGCATTTGTTGCGCTTTTGGCTGAGGACTTTGGTGGTTAACATGATTGTGAAGTGATGTACGGTGCCCACAGGGGAGCAGAGGTAAAAGGATTATCTGTGGCCACATGCTGCCACAGCAGCAACCTTGCATGGGTGCAGAGAAGGCAAATGGGCCCCAGTGTGACTCTTCCCCCCAACCCGAACACACAGGCTGAAAATGCTAAAGAGCACTGATGTAGCCCCGGGCACAGACAACGGCGGTTCCGTCCTTTATTGGAGGATGACAGAGTGAGTATGAAGAAAGAAAGATAAAGCAAACAGACAGTGAGATAGAAACCACCTTTTCACCTTGTTTAAGCCTGTTTCCTGCATGGAAACAGAGTAAATTGGTATATCTTTAGAAATTAAGCTTTGTTATGTGTGTTTTTTTTCATCTTGACCTTTTTCTAAAACTGGTATGACATAAAAGAACAACAGGCGGATGCTTGACATTTATTCATAGATAGCCACAATTATCAACTTTATGGTTTGTTCCATCCATCTTTCAAGCAGTTTATTTCATTTTTCAAGCAATCAGAAATTTTACAAATGACTCCTCTGGTTGATGTTGATGATAAGAACATTTTGTTTACTTGTTGCTATAATAATTTGTGATAATAAGTATTGATTTTCTCACAAGAAAGACATTTTAAAGCATTAGCCATTTAAAAACAAAATAATTGTATTAGAGAATTGAATATGTTTATAAAGTGAGTCCAAGAAAAAAAGAAGACATAAAATAAACTGTATTCCAACCCACAAGGGACCTAATGATTGTGCAGCAGCACAGGTTTATTAAACTGCAACCCCATGTTGTGTGTCTGAGGAAGGACGGAGGAGCTACAGGCTGAATCACGATCAAGATAAACTACTCCCTCCAAATGTCTGCTGTCCTGTGTCCGCCCTGTTTATCAACTGGTTAGTGGAAATCACCCAGAGAGAAAAAGCTTTCTCGATCTTCCTTGCACTTCACTTGTTTTTCTATCTCTGCCTAAGAAAGGCTGGCTCCTTTAAACCTTTAATGATGAAGGACAGAGGAGAAGTCTAATGTTATGGTTGAACGCATGTTGACAAAAATGAGCTCAGACGACAGGAGCTTTGATTGGGACAATGGTTAAGATACGTCTCAGTAGCGGCCCCAAGAGAAGTTAGGACTGACGAGGGAATCATATAGTCATATAATCATATAGTTACTGCCTCGGCCTTGCTGCCCTAAACGGGCAAATAGTTCCACTATTACCTTGATTTGAAATTGAAACTTTATATTATTGTGAATGAAAAGATAATGATACATTTTGTAGGGGGCATACAGAACATCCTATTTCCATGTATGTACATGTCAAGCAGGGCACTCTGTTAGGGGACATGAGAGAGACTTGAAAGTTATGGATATGAACCTTACCTTACCTTAACCTTATTTACCTTACTAAATGATCAGATTTAAAGGTTTAGCAGACAGTGACATCCTCTCCTACTCGACTCTTGGTGTGGTTCACTGTAGCTCGGCTTCAGATGGGTTGCGAAGCCCGTCTGGTCATATGTAGCCAGGCTGACTCATCATCACCACGGCGTCGACCCCCATCATTGCTCATACGAGGTGTCAAGGCTACCTTTTGTTAGAAATGTTGCACTTGAAGAGGCGATATCTCTCTGCATTCATCCCTCTGTGTTTATCCAATTCCATCTTCTTTTCTGCAAGTGTAGGACGTGTCCACAAATGACACCGGGATGATAATTGTTACAATTATGTATTGATTCAGCGGCAGCATTGTGGCATTGTGAGTGTCAGCTTTTCCCTGCATAATTGTGGGACTTCAGAAGGGCTAATTGCAGCTAACGCGACCAGCTGGGCTATTATTCATCATCCTCCACATTTCTTTTCTCTCTCCTGCTGCCGAACAATGCTGGCCACCTTTATGGGGGTCATTAGACTGGTCCAGTTGATGAAGAGAAGAGGAAACAGAAAATAAATGTCCTATTAATTGCAATAATGTTGGGTAAACAGTCTCAAAATGAGCATTTCAGCTTGTAGTGCTTAGTGTGTGATCAGTATGAGCTTTTGTGTCTGTGTGTGCGTCTGTTACGTATTTAAAAATGAAATGCTTAAGAAAAAAGGGAACTTTGCAACGGTGATGTTTGACCCATGAATATGATTAAGTGGGATTGATTGTCTCTTGTGGTTAAGATCAATTCGTATTGCGGTCTTCGATTTGGATCTTAGCTAGCACATACATCTAGAGCCAGACGGAGAGATTTCTTGTTTACTTTGCAAGTCATAAGGCCTGGTTTATTTGCACAGTTTGAAAATAAAACATATGCAAAGACAATTGTTTGAACATTATAACACTTGCATCATTTACATCTATGTTTACATGTGAGCAGTCTTCTTCTTCCCTGCCTTTGCTGACACTTTGTTGCATTTCTTAGTGCATCACAGCCACTTGTTGATCAGTGCAGTTGTGTGAAACCATTGTTTAGCAATAAACATGCACAAGGATGTAGGTGCATGGGGCAAACAAACTGGGGACCCAACACATTGCTCCATATTGCTACTAGTAGTCAAACACTCCAAATTGTACCTTAAAAGGCTGTAAATGCTTTTATGCTAAAAACGGGTGACAGAATTGATGCACATGTGACATCATATGAATCATAAACTATACCTCCATGTTGGACAACGTTCTCCAACGCCATCATAATCACAAGAATGCTGTTCATCCCTTCAGGAGGGTTTTACAACTTGAAGAACAAGGAGCATTGAAGCTGTTTAAAGGTTTGTAGTTTTTCCAAACCTTACTAAGACCATTTTCCTCTTGATTCATCACCAATCTGTTGCTGGTCAGTGTTTGTAAAATTCCAAAAGATGCTGTATTTATGATTAAAAGAGCATAATGTGATCAAATGTGAACTCCAAACCAGTGTGATCATTTTGTGTAAGGAAATATGAAACTTTCTATAATTACAAGTATGAGAAGTCCTGAACGAAAACTATTTTATTCCGTGAAGATTTGAAACTTAAAGTGCTTAAACACATTACAACTTGATTGTTTTGAGTATTTTTATTCCATGTAAGTCTTTCTCCCTCCCTTTCTCTCTTTGTTACAGTGCATCTGTGACTGCCGATGACTGTGATTGTTTTTGCATGTGTCAAAATACAGCTGCCGAGTGGAATGACTAATCACACAGAGTGCTCCTCCATTGCCTCTGTCTACATGTGTTATTTGACAGCGGTGGCATAAAGTGTTCCAGGGGTGGGCGAGTGGTTGAGGGACTGATGCTCAATGGTCCGTGTCTATTGCCGTCATCATCCCGTTGCCACGGTGGTCTGTAACTACAGCTGTGGCTGTGACCCGACGGCAACACATTACCAACATTACCAGCAGGCTGCTGTGACCCCATCATGGCTCAGACTGTCAACACTGGGACCCAAAATAGAGTCTTCCCATTCATACATCAAATCAACATGGATTTCAATCGTCATGGCTTAGGGGTGAGTATCCTCACACCCAGAGGTACAAACAGTCCCACAATGTGTACATGTAATTTAGCATGATCCCCTTATGACTAATTAGGGAATGTTGATTAAAGATTTCTAAATTGAGGACAATGACTAAACTGAGAAAAACAAATCATTCATGTCAAGTACGGCACTTTGGCCCATTTAGAAAAGGAACAGCTGTGTTATAATAATAAAGAAACAAGGCTGTTTTACCCCTCCGAGAACCATCACCTTACCGTGGTGGAGGGGTTTGGGTGCTCCTATGAACCTGAGGGCTGTGTTGTCGGGAGCCTAGTGCTCCTGGTAGGGTCTCCCATGGCA
>CALSBV010012175.1:15459079-15482578 GCA_943590825.1 Bovichtus diacanthus
GAAAAAGGACAGTTAAGACATCAAATTGAAATGGGGTGATGAGAGTATCCTGACTGGCTGCATCACGGCCTGGTATGCCAGTTGTACCGCCCTCAACCGTGAGACTCTACAGAGGTTGGCGAAAACTGTTTAGCACATCATCAGGACAGAGCTGCCATCCATGGAGGACCCCTACACCCAGCGGTGACCCCCATCAGCCCAGCAACAAACTGTGTTGTTTGTTTGACGGTACAGATTTATCCCACAGGCCATAAGACTGTTGAACTCCTAAGGTCTGGTGAAGTGGCACGAAATACATATGTTTATAGTACGTACATCTGTTTATTCCACATATTTATATATTATTACAGTATACAGTATTTAATACCACTGTACAGTATTTCATTTTACATTCTGTTTTATCTTATTAAATTTTATATGTATTTTTACATTTCCTTCATTTTACTTGCAGCGTTTTGTCTCTTGCACTCTTTTATTTCTTTATTTACTTTATGTCTCTAACTACACTTTAGCTGTTGTGCATATAACAATGAAGCCTTTGAATCATAAACTCTTTGAATCTTGAATTGCACATTTTCCACTAGTTCATTATTAGTGAAAGGGAAGCAGCAGATTCAACTTTTTGGACAATCTTTTTACACTTCCCTACTCTATATATACTAAAGGCTTTAGGCTACATGTGTTAATCGTCTCTCTTGCTCTTTGTCTCTCGAGCAGCTTGTGCTTTTCAAAATGTCATGTCTGATAAGACTGATTGTGGTCCGGATGCACCCACATATCTACAGTACTGCGTGTGTCATGTCGGATATGCCCAGCAAAATAAAAATTCACATCAGGAGTTATAAGTCATTCATCAATGATTTCCATCAATCACTATAAGTGGTCTGAGAAGTAACTGGCCACAAATAGCACAGATATTGTCATTTCTGGCTACAAGGACGGATGGAAAAGATCAGATTTAATGTCAGGATCTATTCAAATATGAAACTATTAGTATGTTTGCTGTGAGAACAGTCCACCCCCATACGCACACACACAATTTACTACTCAGCACTGCTCATCTCTGACCTGCTGGAGTGTCCAGAAATATACAACACACATATAAAACTGCTTGTATATAAGTAGTCTAAGCATCAAATTAAAGTCTTATTCAACCATTTGCCCGGTGCTGGGGTCACAGAAGCAGCATAATGATGTTGTAACACCGCCCATTCCCCCTCCAGCGGTGGCACACAGCTCTGTGGCTGAAGAGACTCCTAATTAGATTTACCTTTCCTTAATGGGCCCCTGTCATCCAGCGGCCTGGAGGGCCAAGCTACTGCAGCTCATGACGAAAATCAAGCAGCTGGAGCCACAGATCAACCCCTCCTGTAATAGTGTTATTACTGCTTGTTCTGCAAGTCCCATAAATGTCTTCTGCTTGTGACATAGGAAAACACATTGTCAAAGACATTTTTCATCAACATTCAGAATTATTACCTCACCTCTACTCACCTTTGCACCATGTGAGCTGCACAGGGTACAACATACAAAACGGTACAACGTGCATAATATGTCGTAACGCTGCTAAAGGTTTTAATTGAATTTAAATTAAGGTGTTAGGTTGTTTTAATCTACACATAAAGGGTTTACATAAACTGCCAAATTAGTGCAGAAAGATATATGATGGGTGCTGTGGTTGGGCTCTGGGTGACCTGAGTGAAATCATTTTTCACTTCAACACACAAACTAATCTTAGCTCCATTTCCGCTTACTAGCTTTTTTTTGTGCTTTTTTTGTTTGGGTTTTTTTAAAAAAAAATTTTATGTTGTTCTTAAATTGTGGAGTTTGCAGTCTGAAGATGGTGAGAAGCAGTTGAAAAAACAGAACCTTGCATTAAGATTATTTTGTTGAATATTTCCAAGGTAAAAAAAAAAACATTACCCTGAAATATTTTACTAATCCCAAATCAACACAAAGACCACAACTAGACTACTATTACTTTAACACCCTAGATGGAAATGTTTACCTCATGTTAAGTAGGCCTGTTAGGATCGCTGAAGGCTACAAATTGGTTATTGCTTCCTGGAAACAACTGACTGGGCTGGTCTGCCCCTACAGCAGGCCGCACATATAGGCATAGAAGCACCAGAAGCAGATCTTGGCCTGCCCACGGGACAAAATGTTTGGGACTGTCCATTTAATGCAAGTCTATGTATAACTATGAAGTAACCTGAAAGCAATTGTCGGTCATGATGCCGAACATTTAGTTAACATTCATTATACAATGGTAAATGAGACCATGTGTTTTCTCTGGCATTTGATTAAACATTTTAACATTTTATATTTTTCATTACAAGAGTATGAGGTGTTTTTTTTAATCTTGTGGGAACAAGATATTTAAAAGTGCGCAGAAGTTTTGGACAGCCACAGAGCACTTCTAATGCTTCTACAAAATAACTCCAATAACTTAGAGAGCAATGGCCTGCTTTTTTAAAGCATAGGTTTAGTTTGCCACTTGCTTACTGTCCTCTGTGATGTAGTTGCTATGGACGTCAAAACTGATCACGGAAATCTTCTGTGTCGCAATGTAACAGCAGCATGTATGTGGCATATCGTTCCCACTGAGAATAATCCTCCGTTTTTGTGATCAAGTATCGAGAATTAAGGTGAATGCGTGCATCGGAAGTGGGTGAGCTGCAGGGTAGAGAAGCCTTTGAATTGATAGCAACAATGAAATCAATTTGAACAGATCTTGTTACCACAAGATAAAAAACTCTCATCTTTCAGGACTTCAGGGCTTCTTAAAAGAGTGACCCACCGCTGCTGCACAAATTTAGCAGAGAGGAAACCCTAATTGAATGCACATGCAATTAAAGGACTTCTACCGTGCTGTTATAGTTAAAGTTCCAATCTCAAAGATCTCTGTTTAGTTCTCTTTGGTGGCACCTATGGCGATAAGCGTTATTGCAGGTGTTTCTTTTAGATCTCATTTTCCAGAGATCCAAACAGTCTAATATACTGCAAATGTAAGGGTTTTTATCAGTGGGCCATAGGCTCAATCACCATTGTGTTACCTTATTCAGTAAAAAATAGTGACTTAACTGAATTTTATTTAAAAGAAAGTCTTCAAAATTATAACTAAGTATGGACACAAAACCCAATGAAACAAATTATTATCAATAACGTATTCTACTATTCCTAATTCCATTAATAATAAAAGTGGCAAAAGTATGTGTGCCCTTGACAGGAAAACCTTAACTGTCAGAATTTGAATAAACCAACCCCCAAAATGTTGATGCTGAAATTATAGGGGAAAAACAGACACTAGTTTTATTATATTTTTCATCACAAAAACGCTCATTGTGTGTGTCTGCGTGTGATAGTAGGTGTTATGGGTGTTTTTTTTCCGGTGGCTAAAAGGTTTAGCTGTCGTTGTAGAATAAGAATGATGGAGACCGCAGAGGACAACGAACCGAACAAACAAACAAGATGTCATGATTGAAATTGCTTATCGGTGCAGATGAAAGTAAATTGCACCCAAATCGCGTAAAGCGTGAGCAGGGAACTCAGCCTGCCATAAGTTGGATCGATGGCTCCGCTGAATTTGTTACGCACGTAGGGCCTTCGGACGCAGCCACCTCAGAGGAGATGTAGTAGTTCCGCTTGCCATTTTTTATCCTTTACCCCCCACCCAAGACCTCCTCCTGTGAATAATGACCGCAGCTGTGTCAATGGGGCTGCGAGCTGTGTGTGCGCTTGCGTGTGTGTCTTATTTCGATGGCTTTTTACAGTCAGTGTGTACGTGTGTTTCTGTCTGATTATGGTGTACAGATAGGCCATTACCCATGCGTTAGGAGGAGAGGGGCTTAATGGACGACAGAGGATGCAGGGGCAGGGTGGCTCGTAAATGCTGCCCTGTCCTCCCGGCCATATCAATACTGCCATCTGGGAGTTTGGCCACTTCATTCACAAAACCAATACCCCAGTGCGATGAGATGGGCCAACATGGACGCTGTCGCTATGCTTTCAATCAACGGGAAAAGGCAAGGGCTATCATGACATCCACTTTCAGGAGAATATAAATTCTTTTTTTGTGTGTGTGCAAGTGAGAAACACGGACACAAAAAAGAAAGACATAGAACAATAAATAACAACAGGGGCATTGACTAGACCACCTTGGTGTCCAGACCAAGACCAATATATTCTTTTCTAAGGTAAAAATCTATGTATTTATGAGAGAGCTTTTAAATGATAAACAGATAATTTGCACCGATCAGTCTGCACCGTTCATTTCCACATTCAAGAAATCAATGCTGAGGAATTGACTAATCAATGCATGAAAATGTGAAGACAATTATATACTAAGGTTCAATCATTCATTTATTGTTTTCACCCACTCATTTCTATTCATGGTCACGGGTGCTGGAGTCTATCCAAGCATGCATGTGGCGGAAGGTAAGGAGAAAACTTTGTCTTCATGTCACCGGTCAAACCAGAACAACCAAAGGAAAGATGGGAAGAACAAGCAAACTATCAGAATTTAAGCCTGTAAGGGCTGAGATTTGATCAAATTTACTATTTATATGTTTGTTTTTTGATACACCAGTAAAACTCAGCCTCCAATAGAGAGAAAAAGACAAGTAACAGTTAAAAATTAAGAAGATTAACAAAAAGAAATCAGGACAGGATTCAAAAAACTGTTCGATAATACAGAACACCTTTTCAAGTGAAGTCAATTTGGTTTGTACAGCCCAAAATCACAAATTTGTCTCAGAAGATTTTACCTTTTGATTAACAACTTCTGTCCTGAGACACACAATTTGGATAAGGACAAACTTCACAAGAAACGTTTAAAAGAAAAAATTCAAATTAAATCAGGGAGAAAATGTAAGTAGGGGAAAGACACCTTTTCCAGGACGGAGAGACATGCTATATGTAGGAGGAGACAGAAGTACAAAACATATAATATTAAGGAGGAGCAAAATCTAAGCGACAACTTGCACTCGTGTTGTTTGAGCGCTGAGTGTGTACTGTAGCGTAGTTGCTAAGTTGGAGAGAAGAAACGAGAAAGAAGACTGAGAGAAGGAACCAGAGAGAGCAGACAGTCTATGCTACTCCTAGTGGCAGATGACATACATTTGACCCATACAGGTTAAAGGCAGGGAGAAGTCACATTTGCCTTTGGGCTACACTTAATATTACGTCATCAAGCTAGTGGAGTCATGGAACTTGTGACCTCTGTTGTGATGTTTTCTGCGATTCTTCCAGACTCCAACAATCTGCTATTCAATACAAAAGGTGATGTATGATAAGAGCATGGATCGTTTTCACTTTTTAACATCCATCCTGTAGTGCTTCTTCACTGACATGATATCAATACTGTGTTTGAGAGAATCTGACAGAATGAACAAAAGTGTGATAAGAGTTTTCTTGCATCCTCTCTATATGTGAAGTGCAAACTCTTGTATTATCACACAATGAAATGCGTGTACACACAGCTGGGCTTGGCCCTTTGACTAGACAGGTGGAGATGCTGCAGCATACATAAGATTTGAGCAGCCTCTGCCCACTCTATGGAGCAGGGTACAAAAGACTGAGAGGGGGTGTAATCTTAGAGTTGGGGACGGGCTGAAGCTGTAAAGTACAGCTTTGTGCGATAGTTGCAGGTGTTACTATTGTCTTAACAATATCACAGTCACTTCAACATCCGCAGAGGGTTGCAAAGCTATCAAAGGCTTTCAAATGACTGCATTTATTGTCATTCTTGTTCTTTGATTTATTAGGGGCAACTCAAAGATCCATATAACACTGAGGTGATAATGCACATTGAGCTGCCGTGTACATTTAGCCACAATTTTCATTTTAAAAAACCTACTATAATCACCCTACATTTCCAAAATTAGCGATTACTGTACATTTGTTTCTAGAACCCTGGCTCATCCCAAATGCTACACAATCACATTTGATTTCTTCTGTGAGTACAGACCCTGCTGGTAAATGTCACTTTGTGACAGGCACAAAGCCTGGTCATCACAATGGTACCCTGAGGGGCCCCGGTCCTGTCACTTCCTCTCAAGTGTGTAGACTACGCAGTGGTTGATAGCAAACAGAAAGAAGGCTGCATTTTAGTGGTTTTGTGTCTGTAGCCCAATAGGCTATTTCCCGAAAAAAGCAAATTGATATGATGTGAAATGCCTGTGGATTTTCTAATTTGAGATGTAATTTCTAAAGACGAGACAAGAAAAGCAAATATGCTTGTCCCTTTATGGATGGTCACTTTGAAACCTCTCTGTCACACTAGGACAGCTCACCTAAATGCATCTTATTTGTTTTCTGTTCAATAGTATATTTTAATTTTCTGCAAAATTCTGCAGACTTAATAAAACAAAAACCTTCAGGGTTAATATTCAGCGGAGCCATCGATCCAATTAATATGTTTGTAAAAGTGAAAACAAGCACAGGTGCTGGTGGGAACATGAAAAAACACAAAAGTACAAACCCCCACCACACACACACACTTACACATCACACATCACCTGTCAACTCATTAAAACAATTCCACAATATGAAAGCCTCTTTCCTTGTTCACTGATAGAGTCACTGTCTCCTTTGAGGTACGGGTATATGAAGCCCTCTTGTGGTCTAAAACATAATCTGCCTGAGTCTCAAGGCTTCGCACAAAAGTGTCTGCCAAATGAAAAATGTAAGCGTGAATAATCTGGATAAGCGCTCACAACATGCAGCATGAAAGAAAAGAGTTTAAATCTCATACAAAAATGCTACACGTCTTTGTCTTATTTCAAGAATCATCCTAAATCTCACTAAGCCTCAAAATACTGTAAAATGGAATTGTTATTGTTTAAAGAAAGTTTTTTGATGCTGTTTTAAAATAAGTGTAGGGCCATGCAATTCAATAAACTGTCATTTGAAATGTGGTGGCCACTATTTAGAATTCAGAGGAGGATGGAGATTGCAGGAGTGTGAGTGGTGTGCACAAACTCCTGCAGGTGTTGTGTGGTGTGTACGTGCAAGTAACAGTAGAGCTCAACTGAACACACAATGGCACTTGGTCTTAAGGGGCACATTAGCCAGCTAGAGGGCTACTTGAGTAGACCACGTTGGCACTTGAGTGGTACTTTGGTTGACCTCTGTTGAGACATTATGGCAAATACTATGCTAAGTAAGCATTTCAAATGTCCCCCCTGTTATATTGTTGTTTGTTGCTGTTCATCTTTTCTGGCTAGGCTCTTTTCTCCCAGTAAGTCAGAGGGTGAAGCTGAGAGCTTGTGATACAGTACACCTTAACATGCTTGGCTCAGGAGTGTATAGCCTACATCTTCTCACCCTGTACCCCTGGGGTGCAGGGTGAGAAGATGTAGGCTATACACTCAGATAGGCCTGTACCCTGTACTTTTGTCTGCACTTTTATTTCTTTGTCTGCACTTTTATTTTACATCCACATACTCACACAGGCGTTGCATACAATTTGAATCTGCAGACACACCTCCAGTCATTTGTACTTCATATATTTGCAGTTCATATATTTAATTAAAACACTTACATGTAAATGTGGTCTGTGCGGTCTGTGTGTGATCTTTTTAGGCCTACTAAGTCAGAAAAAGGCAATCTGGCAGTCAGAGAAAAATGCACATAACCGAAGAAGATGGAGAAACAATTAAAGTGTAAATTGTAACATTAAGTTGTATGCCATACATGACTCTCCCAACATTGAGATATCTTCAATAAACATGTTTATTTTGTCTGATTCATATAATTAATTTGAGAGAGCACAGATGATTGAGTAATACTGTATTATTGGTGTCTACAGGATAGAGATTTTCGCAACGCAGCACTTGAATGCAGCACAATGCCCTACAGCTGTCCAATGAGAATCCACGATGCTGGAGCGCGTGTTTGTTGCTCGAGCGTGGGGGTTGAAGCGAAGACGCGTGAGCGAGGCGACCAGCTAGAATTCCGCTCAGCTAGAGGTAAGACTGCCAAAACAGCTAGTAAGCACAGATGTTTCATTAATACGAGTATTTGTTACTATGTTATGATATTAGTCAGTAACGTAACGAGTTATGTCACTGATGTGTCAGGCCTCTGGTGAACGGTCTTCAAGACACTTTGCTCTGACTCTGGTGCTTTTATTAACCCGCGAGCTAATGATAGCTAGCTGGTATTAGCTTGTCAATGCGGCTAGCATGAGGCTAGTAGCTTTAACGTTAACGGGGCAGTTTTATCTACATACTGGAAAGGTTGTTGACGCATTGTTCCTTTAACAACTCATTAGCATACACTAGGCTAATTGTTTTTACACGAATTGGGGGTAACCGGCTTTTGTAAAGTGTTAACCTTCGTACTTGCTGTTAGCTAAAGCATTGTTCATAGCACGTTGACTCGTAGTTTCTTGCTAGCTAGCACGCTAGCCCGGTTAGAGGCTGTCAGATCTTTGGCACCGCCCATACTAGGTCGTTAATAGTGTGTGCTTGTTGATAAGCCGGTCTAAGCGTGTACATTCATTTGATATTGTTTTATAAGTGGTCCTGTGTGACTGTCAAAGGCAGCGATAGTCATTTTGCTTATTGTAAATGAGGAGATGCTAACTTTGGTTGTAATAGCCTAGCCCAGCTTCTATTAGCATGTCAATGCGTCATCGGCCTGCGCTTGCTCAACGCCAGTGTTGCTGTTGATCAGTGGAAGTCAGCTCAGCTGTCTGTCTGTCGCTCTGACTTCCAGCTGACGCTGTGTCAGTTTGTACCGCTCGTGAAATCACATTAGACTGTAACACTAAAGATCTCGTGGCAATGCAACGTTAATAATGAAAAACGTCTCACGTCTAAAAAAAAAAAAAAAAAGACAACACTTTTTTTCCAATCATCATCATTCACTCTGTTGCTGGCTCTGTCAGTAGGTACTCAATCACTGTGTGATTCATGAGTATATGTCTAATATAACTGATCTGTTTTTACTAGAGGGAGGAGCTGCCACTTGGTAATGGACGCCAATAAAGGTAAAGAAAATGTATTTTAAGTTAACTTACCATACAAAATTAGATATTCGGTGTGAAAAAAGTTGGTTCATCTGTTTTGACTCAGGATTTAACATTATTTAATTGATATATAGACATGTATGCATATAATAAAAATACTACTGCAAACCTAGTGAAACTTGAATGGTAAATAAAATCTAAAAAATATTGTTAAATCAACAACTGTGACAGTCTAAACAAAAACACAATGCAGCACATTTGACAAAGTTTGTGTTTGATTGCTATTGTTTTTGAATTATGAATGGCTCAACCCTCATTCTAATTTTAATAATCAACTTGTTTAATGATAATAACCTGCTACAATGATATTTGTTGGTTTGGCAGGTAAAGGGGATCAAGGAATGCAAAATCCAGGTGGGCAGATGGACAGACCTGTCAGCTTCCACTTCTTGGAAAGGTCAGTGCAGCTGGTTTATACTATGTTTGTGTTATGTGAGGTAGAAGGTAAAAATGTATGGATTTCTCATGGTTACACCAATCTATTGTCCACATCGATTTCCAGACAACTAGAGATAGCAATCGGGCAAAATGGTAACTGCTTTTGCTTCTGATCCAACATGTCGGTGTAACACAAAATAAAAAAAACCTAAACATTGTCTTATCTAAACGGCAATTACTAGCAAGAGAATATTCATGTTTTTACGTTCTTTTGACACTTTGACACTTACTCTGCACATATCTGTTATTTAAACATGTGAAAGTTTTAGTCACTATTGCCAGTTGCAGTGGTATTTTAGTGAGGTGTACTTGTGATCTTATTGTTAACAATCAGGGGTGTGATATCGTCATCAGTTTTTGTTTGAACTTATTTGAAATACTTAATGCTTAATTAAATACTCCAAAATCAAATGTATGCAAACTGATATCTAAAATTATTACGGTTCAATACATTAAACTATTCTTCTGTTATGCATAACATTGGAAACTTTTCATGTTTGTGAAACAAAATAGTATTATTATTATTATTATTATTATTACTACTACTTTCTCTGATATACAGAAGAAGTTGATGAATGAGACTAGAATCATTTTTGGTAAAAGATACAGTACCACGCTAAAACAAACATTGTTTTAAAACCATCTTGAAATCCATTGGTGTGGTTCCCAATGCCCTAGGTTGAGGACACACCAGTTTAAAGGATTATAGTTTGTGTAAGAATTGGTTTAGGGTAACTGTTTTCCTTCTAAAACATGGATCATAATATTTTTCTTTTAATATAAATGATATTAATCCACATCAACTCTCATGTTTCTCTTCCCTCGTAGCATGCTTCCCAAAGTAGTGAAGAGGAGAGTAAATGCCTTGAAAAGGCTACAGGTGCAGTGTGCCAATATAGAGGCTAAATTCTACGAGGAGGTCCATGAGCTAGAGAGGAAGTATGCTGCCCTCTATCAGCCATTGTTTGACAAGGTACACTAAATAATGTTTTTATAACAGAACTTTTTCTTTACTTTACTTCACTTGACTGTAACAGCAGACGTATAAACATTTCTTTAATTGTTTTATGTTGATGCAAACAGAAACAAATGGGGGGAAAAAGGCAACAAATAAGGTCTTATTTTTATTTGTTAAGAGACCACATATTTAAGAATCACTTTTGTTGTTCCCTGCACTAATGGATGGTGAAGTGTATCTCTCTGGTCCGATCTGAGGTCAGTGAAGATGCATCCTTGGTGCTAAATTGAAAACTGCCACAACGAGTAGTCAACTGTTCTTTTGTCAGTCGAGGCTATTTCCAGAGCTAGTGACAAGAACTCAGCCATTCTCAGTCGCACTGAAGACTGACAGCTGTAGTCCTGCTGCACCTGTCTGTGCTGTGTGTATGTTGTGCGTGTGTGCGCGCGCGTGCGTGTTAGTCTCCCTCAAATGGTATTGATTTCAGTGTGCTGGCTGAAAATAATTCAGCCTTATCGAATGAATGCTTGTTCATACACAGACATTCACACTAATATTCCCAAATCCCTCTCTAAAGTGATTATTGTTATCACGATACCAAAATTATTAATTTGATACGATACCTTCCTAAAGTATCTTGGATACCGATACTGAAGCGATACCACTGCAAAAACCTAAAACATGAGGAAAGGTCATGATACTTTGATAGTTTTTTTTTTTTATAGTAAAAAATGCCAATGCAAGGCATTCCAGGATGTGAGAAGAAGCCATAAAACAACAGGTGTGAATTATTGTACCATTCTGTATTCATACAGTTTAACAAACCACCGGGACTGGAGACACTCTTAATTAAGATCAGCTCTTTACTCATTCACATCTCTCCACCATCATATGTCACACTGCTGCTTAGAAAAAGTGAGATCCTTGCAGAGATGAGTGCGAGCGACACTGTAAACTATATTATTGAATTCTGTTGAGCGAAATGCTCTGAGTGAATTTAAGTTCCGTCTCATAAGCAGTGACGCGTTATACAGTACATGTCAGGCTTTTGTTCTGACGGGTAATAACAAAAAGAGTGAAGGCGTAATGCGTCGCTGACTATGTGGGAGCAATAAAGAGTTTGCCGCCTTAGTTCAGACAACGTAGCCTTCATGTAATTATTGTGTAAGTATTGATGAAACCCATAACCCTCGGCTACAGGACTTTAGTGCCATATTTTGCTCCGCGAGTCTGCTCTTGTCGATGAGCCATGGACAGTCAACAAGAGCGCACATATTTACAGCGAGCATATGCAAGAAAAACACGCCCTCTATGCCTGCAGGGAGTGGAAGTAGAGCGCACACATGCATACACACACATACAGCTCTGCTGTCTCACTTCGATGCAGCTCATGAATACGGCTCTAATTAAAACACTCATTGATAAAGTACCAATGCTAATAAAATGTGGTATTGTACAGTTTTTAATTGCAGGGTATTCTATTATCTGTATACTGTGCAACACTAAAAGTGATTAACTTTGTAGTAATGTGTGTGTGTCACAGAGACGAGAGATTGTCACAGGAACAGTGGAACCCACAGATGCAGAGTGCGAGTGGCACAGTGACAGAGAGGAAGAGGAGGATCTAGCTGTAAGTATACATTTGATTTTTGTTTGTCTTAAGAGCCTGATCACTTTGCCAAATCCTACTACTTCTGGTTTTCCACAGTAAAGGACAAGAGCTTTTTCTTACAACCACACAGGCAGCTTGAATCTCATCAATGATACCAAGATTCTGCTAAAACTGTCCATCAGGAAACAGAATTATGGGAAATGTGTTTTTTATGAGGATCACTCGGACTAACTGTTGACTGTTTTTGGGGCTGTAATCTGCGTGTATCTGATGTCTTTGTACACACAAGATTTGCGTATTGTAAAAGACCTTGACCAAAGCTTAACAAACTAAATTGTTTAGATTTTTGTGAGTTTTAATGAGCGCTCTGCTCACATTCTGTAGGAGCAGGTAAAGGAAAAAGCTGCTATTGAGGATGCAAAGAAAGAGGAAGCCACGCCAGAGGAAGATCCAAAAGGCATCCCTGAGTTCTGGCTCACTATATTCAAGAGTGTGGACATGCTCAGTGACATGCTACAGGTACATTTAAACGATTAAGCTCTCACTCATGCCGTATACGCATGACAACCCATTTCTGAACAGTGTCATGTGGCTCTGATCTGACCATGTGTCTACCACCAGGAGCATGATGAACCCATCCTAAAGCACCTGAAAGATATTCAAGTCAAGTTCTCTGAGCCAGGACAGCCAATGGTCCGTATCATCATGTTATAATTATGAATTGGTATCATTCCAAATTAATAAACTAAATGGAGTTAAAATGCTGAGTGAAATTATCTATCTTTGTCTTTCTCCCAGAGTTTCACTTTAGAGTTCCACTTTGAGCCCAATGGTTACTTCAACAATGCAGTCCTCACTAAAGTCTACAAGATGAAGTCGGAGCCTGATGCCTCAGAGCCTTTCTCATTCGAGGGGCCAGAGATCATCGACTGTGAAGGGTGAGAGAGAGAGAGCACACAAACATGCTTGTTTAACTGTGGCTTTGACATAGGATCTTGAGGTTTAAGATAAAATAGAGATTGTGTGGTTTGTAAAACATCTCTGTTCACTCTTTCTATATTAATCTTGACTTAACATCCCACATATCAGCCTCCTCTTGGCCCTTCTTCCCACTTGTACCTTTTTTGCGTCCTTGCTTTACGCTGCCTCTCACTTTTGCTCTCTCCTCTCTAGCTGTCAGATAGATTGGCACAACGGGAAGGATGTGACTGTGAAAACTATTAAGAAGAAGCAGAAGCATAAAGGCCGTGGCACTGTCCGCACTGTTACCAAACAGGTCCCCAACGACTCTTTCTTCAACTTCTTTAACCCCATCAAAGGTGAGAACACACGCAGAAATAGATAGGATTTCTCTGGCGATATCTTCTAAAGAAATCACTCCTTTACTCTCTTGCATAGCAGTAACTATTTAATTTAAAGCTGTGCTCTGTTAGCTTTGTACAAAATATCCTTGAGCAAACCCTGAATTACTGAGAGCTCAAACAAATACACCCACTTGACAGTCAACATGTCTGCATTCATCCAGACGGTGTGGCAACATGTAAAGCAGACATGTGGTTTTACAATTGGTCACTGCATTAAGCTGAATCAACAGCAGGTGGCAGCAAACTCTTAAACTATGTCAGATTGTGCAGTCGGCATGTCTGTTGTTCACTGATGTTGGACTGTGTACATGAAACTGCTCACTGAACCGTCAAACTTTTACATAAACTTGGAGACTTTAGGAGGTTTTGTGGCACTAAACAGTCAGTTAATGACTGACAAATAAATGGCCAACTCAAAATGCGAGGCAAAGTTGTGAGAGCTTTAATAAAACAAGTCTATATAAAAACCTACGTAAACATTTTACAAATGACTGATGGGTGTGTAAAAAATGATGTGTAAGCGTTAAGTTTATAAGAGCTTATATATAGATAGATATATAGATGTATGAGAGAGAGAGAGAATCACATCAATCAACAGTACTGTTGAAGCATTTAACAACAGTGAAGGGAATACCAAGGTTTGGAAAAAACTGATGTTGGTATACTTAAATGATAAAATCCAACCTTTTTAAGACTTAAAGTAACCCTACTGGTGTGATTGCCTCCATTTAAAGGCGACAGTCAGTCTGATTTACCTTTTTTTGTTCAGTTGCATGAGTAGTAAGTGAATAATACAGTGACAGATCCCATGAGTCGAATATCTTGAAATGATTCATGAGTCATTCTCTCTCAAAGGATCAGTAAGTTAGGCAGAATACACCTTTTATTTAATTACTGTATCGTCTTTCCTGTGTAGTCAACTTACCTGTCAGACATGCCTAGACTTATTCTGACTTTGAGGAGTTGACCTTATCACTCATTGGTTTAGCAAATGTTTGTCTTACTGGCTCAGTCATATCATTGGTGGATATAAATAGCTGTTCTTCAAGAGGGTTCAGGTGTGCAGTTCTGGGGTTGGGATGTCCATTAGTGAGGAAGCCATCACTTCATCATCATGTGAACACGCACAAAGAGTGCATGTGACTTGACTGTTGATGCTCCTGGGGGTAGAAAAAAGGATATGGATAGGATCAGAGCCACATGACACTGTTCAGAAATGGGTTGTCATGTGTATACGGCATGAGTGAGGGATCAATCATGGATGTGTGAATGAGGTTTATTTGACTTTTTAGATGCCAGAGCACATATAGAGCCTTTTCAAGCGTTTTTCAAATGTAAGCTGATCATACAGTAACAATGTTGGAGTATATCTTCAAATGCTCGTACTGAAGCGTGAGTACAGATCTGTGTAAGAATAACAAAGCCGTTTCCTCTAATACAGTATTGTTGAAAGAAGAGGAAGGATGGGGTGATGTCACCTTTAGTCAGTTTATTGCCAGGGTGGTGGAGCACAGCTGTTCACTTAACAGCCCATCACTTTCTGTGGATGTGACCTTGCGTTGTGATGTCATTGATAATAATCATGGTTGTTGCCTTAAATGGGCTTTCAGATGTTTGTTGAATCGCAGCTAATCCCAAAGCCGCCCCATTGAAAGCTATTATAAAACAAATGTAACATCCGCCTGTGTCTGTTGGCTTAACTGGTCATTTTTTTATTGAATGTGCTGTTTAAAATGCATCAAATGTTCCCCTTTTTATCATATCTTCTGTAGTCATTGTAAAGCAGTGTGTTGAAGTGCGTATTGCTTAAATTATGTGCTTGCCCTTACAGCTTCACCAGAAGGAGAAATGGTGAGTCAAATGTAGCTTACTCTTCATAAAATCACCACCCATTTTATTGCATCTTCCATTACCATCAATCTATTGGATTTGTAGCTGTGTTAAAATGGTCTCTGTGTTCATGTTTTATAGGACGAAGACTCAGAGTTCACCCTAGCCACAGACTTTGAGATTGGTCATTTCTTCCGTGAGAGAATAGTTCCCAGAGCAGTGCTGTATTTCACTGGAGAGGCCCTGGAAGATGACGAGAGTGTAAGTGTTTTTGCTCTAACTTCACTTGAACACAGAAAAAGCCACAAGATGGGATATTTGTAGGCTGAAAAAAAAACTTTCAAGGACATATAAGATCAACTTGTCATTGTTGTTTTACCATGTGTGTGTTTTAACTCTTGATTCTTTTTTTCAATGCAGTTTGAAGAGGAGGAGCTGGAGGAGGGAGATGAAGAGGTTAGTAATTCCTCTTTCCCTCACAAACACTGTGAATTTGGTCATGTGTACCAGACAGCTGTGCATCACTGTTCACACAGGACTTGGGTCCGCAACTGTACCACCATACACATCACTGCTAAACCATATAATAATAATAGCAGTCCTGGTATATATTTAGTTAACTCTGGGGTTCCTTGAATATCTTATGATCATCTTATCTTTGTGTCTCAGGAGCAAGACGAGGAGGGTGATGATGACGATGATGAGGGAGATTTCGACACCAAGGTCAGTATGACTTCTTTCATGTTTTTTTAATGAAAGTGCTTTTATTGTGTCAGTGATAGTGGTGCTAATCAAGGCTTTTAACAAAGCCCCCTGGAACAGCACAGTGCTGTACAGCTATCTTGCATTGTGCTCAGAGACGGCTTCTTAAAATCTAGATTTTCACAATTTTAAGCCACTAAGTCTATTATGTATTTAAAAGCCACTTAACGTGTATCAATGTGGGGAAAAACAAAATAAGACTGTCACAGCCAGAAACATGCCTTATGGCACAGCTGAAGGAAGTGAAAGAAACGCCATTGCAAAGAATATCTAACATGGTTGGAACAAAGCTGACGCACTGTTTTCATCTAATATACTACTTCTTGTCCAGTGCTGATTAACTGCAAAATGATAATGCTTCCATATGAGAGTTTCTGCATCTCTGACTTACTTGCCCTGTCAATATTGATGATATGTGGTTGGTTTAGCTAAAACAAAGTTGAGACGTAATCTGAACGTCACTGTTATAGATGTAAAAACGTATAATTATTTGGTTCGTAGAGCGTACGAAAAATCTTTACAGAACAGCTCGCTGGAGTTCCGAGGGAATTGTCATATTTAGGATATCTTCAACTGGTCTTTAAGTGATTTGATCTCGGAAGCACCCTACATAATAGGACAGTTGTGCTATGACCCCTGTTAAACTGAGTATATTCTAGCTAAATTTGCAGTTATAAGTCTGTATTCCACTGGAGACCTATGATGATGAGACTGAGTTTTCGTGAACGTTTTTTTTTGTATCATCAGGTTCCACCACCAGCTCAGACATACTACTAAGCAGGATGCGTATGGCAGACTTTTTAAGAGGGGTTTTCTCTTCCTGCGCTTATGCTCTGACCATTGGGTACAAATTATTAAATAATGACAGTCAGTGAAAGAGCCATTTATTATGTGGTTTAGTTGGACCAAGATGACTATGCTCCATTATGAGCTATTCCAGTCTGATGGTGAGCAAGTACATAACGTGGCCTGTAAGCAGTTTTATCATGAGCGACCGACAATGCTGCTTTGTCTATGAATGCGTTTCTTTAGTAGCTCGTTGGGTTGAGTTTTTTTTGTCTCGTGGTACCTGCTGTCAGCTCATCAGTTATTCATTTTGCTTCTGGAATTCAATATTCTCATTCACCAAAGTCAGCAATGTTTCACTGTGCTCACTATGTCCTTCCTAAATGTGACGATTAAACTTGTGCATATTGTTGTCTCCCCCTTCCCTGGATTCCCCTCCATTACAGGCATAATCAATCATTCTCACCCCATGCAATTTCTAGGTAAGGGAGAAATAAGGATGACGTCCAACATACATTATTACACTCTGTAGTCAGTTGGCTCTGGTCTATTATTCTGGCTGCCTCTCTTTCACTACACTCTTGATTCTTCCAGTAGTCTGAGGTGTCCTCAACTCACACCTTGGGTAGATACAGCATCTTTTCTCCCTGTCCTGTCTTTGCTCACTCCATCTATTTGTTTTTCCTCCTGTAGTCCCATCCCAGGTTTCTAACATTGTACCCTTTTGTTGTACCAAACCAGGTGCTTTTAGCTTCTCACGTCTGCTTTCTTGTTAGCCTCTTCTAGTTGCTAGTTGATGCCCAGTGGCTTCGTTAGCTCTGTCTTCTTGTTTTTCTAATCTGGTATCTCTCCGTCTGCTCCCCACAGAAAGAACAGCCCCAGCCTGCCGAATGCAAACAGCAGTAACCGTGGTGATCAGGGGAGGTGGAGACCTGCTGTCCGTCAAATCAGTTCTTAGCCAATCAGCAAGTCCTCCTACTCTTGCAGGCCCGCCCTTTTATGAACTCATCTGAACGCAATAGAATGCAAACCAAACTGCGTTTTTACTATGTGCATGACTTCTTTTTCTTTTGTCTTGCGCCCATCTCACCCCTTTTTATTTGGCTTCATTCAAACTCGAAGCGGGAAGTGACTTGACTCTAATTAAACTTCCCTGTCATCACATAGGGAGTCTTCTTCTTTGATAAGGTGGAGTAGGTTACTACTGCCAAGAACCTCAGAACATCATATGGAAAATAGATAGGAAAGGAATGGATCCCAACTTTAGTTTTCATGGAAATAAATCAGTTACTCAGGGTTTTTTATGCCAACAAGAGAAGTGCTAGTTTACCAGGAAACTGTTGAACAAGTCTGACTTAATCTTTCACTGGGGTTGCTGAAGTGTTTTTCTTTTGTTATGGTGTTTTTTAAGAGACAAACAATGTATTATTTTGAATTTAATTTACTTTTTTAAATGTTCATTGTCATGTCATTGGACTATTTATTCTGGTGTCATGCAGCTGTTTGAGGTGTTGCATTTTGGGAACTCTTAAGGCCCTGCCGCAGTTATAGGCTCATTCTCATTAGCTCAAATCTTATTTGGGTTTAGCAGGTCAACAAAACGTAAATACTGCCAAGTCATGGTTTTTTATTATTGAAATTAATTTCAAACATTGAAGAATTGCGTTCTACATTAATACTGCTCACTTCTGCCCAGGTCTACTGGGCTTAACAAGCATTTAAACTGAGCGCTTGAGTTGACATGTAACACTAATTAACATCATGTGACAGGCATGTGGTTATACTGCAAAACTGTCATATAGCTCTTCCCTCTTTGCCCAATCGCCCCTGAATGCTCTTTTGAACTTGTGTCAACAAGGATAGAAAGAAGAATTTAAGAATACAAGACATTTGAAAAGTAGACATTTCTCTCCACATAGAGAAATTCCCAAGCATTACGTCCAGTCTGGTGAATATTGCCCTAAAAGATAACACATTTAAGCAGACACGGTGACTGACCCGCAACCTTTTTTGGTTGTCATCACTTCTCGTATGTATCTTGTTCTTAACAAATGTCATTTAAAGACAGCGATGGACCAGGGTGCTGGATCAAATGTAAATTATGTTGCCAAGAAGCCAAAATGAAAGACAAAACACACCGTCCTCTTTTATTCAATTGTTTGCCAATTGTCATTAACACAGTGTAATCTAATTCAGCGTTTAAAGTTGTTAAAGAATATATAAATATTTCTGTTATTGTCTTAATGATTCAGTAGAATGTGGAAAACAAATGGAAGAGGTTGCCAATGTATTTTGTATACTGCACTTGGATTTTGGCCATTTGGTTGGACACCTCTGCCTGGTGACTGGTCAGCGAAAGCAGTTGCAGCAAAAATAATACCCACCCCTTCTCTCTTTTTAAAAAGAACGATTGTAGATCTTGGAAAGATCTCTGAGCCACGGTTGACATCTTCAAATCTACCACATTGGACCGTGTGCTAGCAATGGCCTTAACTGGTTCTTATTCACAATTTGTTACTTGCGCAATATTTCTTTTCAATTTGTACAGAGTTAGTTAAAATATTCTATTAAAGTTGTGCGACATGGAAATGTGTTTGTGTGTTCTTTAATGTATGCATGTGTGTGCGCGCCATTTGTTGATTTACCAGTGGTGTAGCAGTGCCCACACTTTAGCGTGTGAGCCCTTGCAACCCTCTGCTCACAGGTTCCTTACGTCTCAGCAGACATTCTGACTTGTAGGAGACGCACAGGTGTTACTAATAACTTTAACGAGGCCTCTGTTCTATACAAGTGTTGCACTAAGCAGGGACAGTGAAACATTCACAATACCAGGACCCTGAAACTGAAGCCGCTAAATGGAATTTAGCTGTCATTAAATGCATTACTTACACCTGTGCTTTTCCAACTGACGTGTCTAAATGTTTAGGTACTTAGTGCCCAGTAACAGGCTGCGCTCACTGGCCGGCTTTCTAGCTGTAGAGATTGTGCTCAGGAAAGTTTCCCTGGGTGAATGCACATGTTGCTGACAGCACAATGTGACGGGACACTGAATAACCACACACACACCCATTGACTTCACTATTAGGCATCAGGTGATGATTTGCAAATGATTAGCAGGAGCTTAGCGCAAAGCGTGCAGTGTCAGCCTCAACGTGATGGCACTGACCCTTTTCTTCCTCACAAACGCCATGTTGTAACTGCACGGTGGTATCCCGGCTGCAGGAATTCGCTTACGGTCTGCCCAACATCAGGCAAGGAAAGCAGAATGTCTGGAATTCTGTCTTGCAGATAGAGAAAGCATGTGCACTCCTCTGAGAGACCCTTGTAATGCATTGTGGGAGATAATGTCTTAAGTGCTCAGGCGTTTCTGGAGGAGGATGGCGACACTGTCCTAGCAACCCAAGTTTTCGGCTAAGTGCTGAAAGACGAGATAAATGAAAGATAAATGTATGATGTTTTGGAGGGAATGTTTTGGAGGGAATGAGTAGGCAGCAGTGACTTCTGATCCTTCAGTCCTACACAGCAGACAAACCACAAACTGAAATATCTCCCTCGTCTCTTTCTGTCATTTTGGGGATTTTGCTCTTCAGACTTGGGAACAAGACACTATTCATGCTGATGCCGCTGTGTGGGGGTATGAAGATTGCCTCACTGTAACAAGGAGTCCAATTGTGTCTTAAAACTCAATTCTGTGCTTTCTGCAACACGGCAAGAGAAATGAAACTGCACAGTGGGCTTACTGCTTACAGTTTGTACTGAAAATTGATATCTGTCGGTGTCAACCAAATCTGTTATGTATACCTGATCGACAGAAATAATCGGCTACTATTTTGATAATTTATCAATTGTCAAAGTAGTTTTTCGTGCAAAAAATGGCAGAAGATGCTGTTCTGAGCCTCTCAAATATGGAGATATCCTTTTCTCAGTTCTGTATCATATTTAATGAAATATTGTTTTTTTTGCTAACAAAACAAGACATTGAAAGACATCACCTTGGAGATGACATCTTGAGAGTAAGAGGGATCTCTGAAACTGAGCAGGCCATTCATAAGAATAATGTCTGGTCAACTAAGTTGGTCCTGTTGAAAGACGGGAGAACGAATAGAAAATGAAAAAAAGAGAAAGTACAGTTTGGCTTGATCCTCTGTGCTCTGTTTGACATCCTCTGCTCTCCACACCACTCCTCTGCTGTTTGATGTTTTGTCAAGTGTGTATGTGCACGGATGGATGGACAGAGAGGCTGTTTAAACAACACATATAGAAGAAATCCGTTTGGTGGACTCAAAGCGAGATGATCTCTGAGCTTTGCACATGAGCAGAGCAGCAGAACAAAGGAAAGCATTCAGACTGCTGTGATTATCCCTAAATGACGCCTTCTGCCGTCGTCTCATCCCCATCCAGCAGAAGTGTAAGGGGTGCAGTCTTCTTCTGACCTTCCTCCCAGCTGCAGCTGCACCCACTGTCCCACTCTTGGCCCCAAGGTGCTCTTGGCAGAAGCTGTACGTGTATGTGAGCACACACGAGTGTACGTGAACAAGCTTGCCTGTGTGGGGTCTTTTGTATCGCCCCCCTGCCGGTCGGAAGTGTTGCGAGCCAGATTAAGTTCCAGAGAAGAAAATGAATAGAGAGGGGCTTTATGCCGCTGACGCCGGGTTGGTGTTCAGGACTGAATGAGCTGAAGTAAAGAGACCATTACATCTTAGACCTGATAATGTTTCTCATGGCATTGACACAAGAACTCACAACTTTGCACACATCTTGACCGTTCTTTCAGGTTATCAGCTGAAGCAGGAAGTAGAAAACGGAAGTTATTGTCTCTTTACTTCCTTTTTTTTTCGTGTGTCAGTGTGGCAGGTCTGTGGAAGGCAATGTCAACAATTAAAGGGCAAATTGTTAATTTTGTACTTACATTCAAGGTGCCCAGAAGATGCTTTCCAATGACTTGGTTTCATCTCCTGACTTTTTTTCTCTCTCCACCATGAGGTTGACATTTGTGTTTTTAAGTTAAATGTCTCGGTAACGATTGAATTGATGTCCATGCAATTTTTGATACAGAAATTCATGTTCCCCTTATGCTGAATTATAATAACTTTGGTGAGCCTTTAACTTTTTATCTCATACCATCATCTGCTCAAAAAACAATTGTAGCACCCAATAATGAAATAATTCCCTGAAAATGTAATGCAATTTGCACTTGTAAAAAAATGTAATAAGCCCAATAATGTAAAAAGTTGACTAATGAATAATGTTAGAAAATGTCCTGACTGATATTGCAATAATATTTAAAACTATGGGATCCTCCCATCATAATCCTTGGGGGTGCAGCTGAGTAAAAATCTAAAGGTTTCTGCTTTTAAATGTACTTTCGTATTAAGTTAAACTTTTTTCTTAATTCAAATTTTTATTTGAAACCCTTTTTAAATGCAGAAATGTCATGAGATCAGGCGAAGCAAAGGAGACGCTTCATTTTATAAGAATCAAAAAGTCGATTGAAGCGACTGTTTTGCCTTCTGCAGTTTTTGTCACCTTTTCAGTCAGGACATTTTATTGCATTATTGGGTTTTATTACATTTTTCATCAGGTTGAGTGCAGATTGTATAACATTTTAAGGCGTTATTACATTTTCAGGAAATGATTACATTAATTGGTGCTGCAGTTTAATTTGTCCAATGCTTTGGCTTATGACAAACCACCTGTGTAATTCATAACATTACAATCAGACTTGGCTGTATTTTGTGTTTCGTGATAATTAGCAAATTCTCGCATCAGAACACGCTAAGCGAATGGTGAACATGATAAACATTATACCTGCTACACATCAGCACGTTAGCAACTCTAACCCTCGCATTTAGCATTTAGCTCAAAGCACTGCTGTGCCTGAGTGCAGCCTCGCAGATTCTTGTTTAATGAAAATCCCTCCAGAATGGAAACCTGACGACCTCCTCACTCCTCACTCCACTGGAGCTTTTGTGGTAATACTGAGCAATAAGTGACCTAACTTTCCTTTTGACGTGAACGATTCCTTTAAACCAAAAGCAACTTATATAAGTGAAGGCCAAACTTGAGGGAAAATATGCTGTGTAGTACTAAATCAAAAGTCAACAAATGAATGAGCAATAAACACGCAGAGGGGAGAGTTCAGCCGTCAGCTTAACCTCTCCTGACAGCACCTGCCATGCATAAACAAAACCTGCCACACACTGCAGAGGGTTCATGGGAAACTCAGGAAGGGCAGCGTCCTTGGGGAGAGCTGTGCACAATCTCCTCCAGGAGTGAGACCAAACAAGGACGTGACTAACACGTCAGCGTGGGTTTCACAATATCTTTTCCATCGTCTCAAGCCAAAACTCTTTCAAATCCCTCCAATCATCTTCCTCTGCACTGTTTAATTGTTGCATGTGGGCGTCAGGTGATGGAAATATGGAAGGATGTTGACAGCTGTTGGGCAAAGCACAATCCACGTATTGTTTTTTATCTTTTTTTATTGCTAATTTGGGGCTGGAGCATGCTCAGTCTACGTTTGTGGCATGTCTTTGGACGAGTGTATGGCAGTATATGGGGTGAATGTGTAAACTCTTTGTAGAAGGAACGAGGGAGGGAAACCTGAGCTGACCTCTACGTCGCAGTTTCACTAAAACTACATTTGAGGAAACATTAGAAGGAGCTGCGGGATAAAAAACAAAACATGTCATTCAAAAGTGAGCCAAATGTACCA
>CALSBV010012175.1:15486045-15515540 GCA_943590825.1 Bovichtus diacanthus
CACACACACACACACACACACACACACACACACACACACACACACACGCACATTGCCAGGCAACAAAGAGAAAAACCCCTAAAACAAAGGGGGGGGGGGGGTAAAGAGGTGGCGGTGCACGTTTCTTCTTAACAGAAGCTGGCATGCTGTTTGACTCCGTACACACATGTGGTTTCATTTTCTTTGAGATCAGAGAGGAATGAAGTGGCCTCCACATCCCGCTCCAGTGTCATGCACGAGCTGTTTAAAGTGATTCACCATGGTTACGCCTTTGGTACAGTCCAATGTCTGTATGATCATAAGCAGAGTTGATGTGTGAAGTCTTATTGCTGGTTCCCTGTTCTAACTCACAGGGGCACAGAAGTGGTTTGATTCCCATAGAGCGGCCCAGATATTTGCATTATTACTGGAGAACTCTGGAGCGTGTGTGTTGAGTCCAGGATGACATTTCGCTTCCGGAGGGAAACTGGAGGGGAGATGTTTCTAAAACGTCTGACAGAGTTAACTGATAGTGAGGCGGACAGGAGAGCCTGGAGTGGGTGCTTGGCGCACGCTCGCCGCTGTGCACCCGGGCTGGTGTATCTAAACTGGACATGGGGTTGAGGTTGTTTTTGTGTGGGTGATGATGAGTCGATGACATCTGTCTTCTTATCACCTCCTGCTGCTGAATCACACAGGCTAGGGTTGGACGTTACCACAACATTTAGTTTTTTGCTATGGATCCTATTGATACTAGCATCAATACTCTAAACACGACTTGGTATTTTGATCCCTCTAACACTGGCTCCAGAGGCTCAGTGATACACATCTGAAGTCTGCTGCTGTCAGTCGGACATGAGCATAAATCAGGTTTGAGCCAGTTAGGTGACTGACAGAGTGACACTATGGTCAGTTGTTAGTGAAAGGGCTCAGCATGAAAGTGGCGGATGTGGCCTATGCAGCTCTATGGAATGTCACCTCAGGTTGCATCAAAGTCACGTCAGTGTAGAATCACAAAATAATTATAGCTGTGCCTTTTTCCTTCCTTATTTCCTTCTTTGAAGCCAGAACATACATGAATTAAGTGGAATCAACTAAACTTTTAATGTAAATACACCAGATACGTTGTATTAATTCAAAGTTAATTCTACTTAACATTTCTGGTTTTATTTTTAGACCTCTTCATAACTTGAGTTCCTCAGACTTGAAGTCTTTTGATTTCAAATGATGAGTTGAATGAGAGCTCACTCAACTCCAACTCAAATGAAATGAGTAATACAGGAATAAAACATCCATGTTTTGAGAGATGTTCCTGTACTTAGCCTATTCTTTCTGTTCTTATGATTTAAAGCTTATGGAATTTCACATTTTCAACAACACAAAACCACATCATAGAAAAAACAACAACACAATCCCTGGACAAAACCGACAGAAGAAAGAAAAATAGTAATTAAAAAAAATAGCCTCGGTGAGGATTGACTAATACTAAAAGATAAATGAAAACAAATAGTAGACGTATATTGTTTGTTCTCGGAATAATGAAAACAAGGCGAATCATTATGACGTTTAGTACTGAATTCAGTGCCCATACCATAATGATCCTTTAAAACAATCACCAGTTACAGCCTTGCATGGAGTCTCAGAACCTTTAGCTCGACAAAGAGTAGCCACAGCTTTAAAGGTCTTTGTGTCCACATAATAAGTCTAGTTCAAATAACTTCCATTTTTTTTAAGGCAGCAGGAACATGTTGAACCATTTTTAAATGTTTAACAGTGCATTAAAAACCCACTTTCTGCTTGCTGTATGTCTGTGTTGGTCTGTGTAACTGCGGAGGAGCTGCACACCTACCTGTGCTTCCTACCTCGTACTGTAACCCATTTTCTCTGTTTGTAGCTCCTGACACACAGTCCGATGAATCCTCTGCTCACTGAATGGAAACTGCTGCTCATGGGCTGTTTGGGTGTATTTCAGCAGCTTGACATCCACAGACAGGAACAGCAGAGTTTATGTAAAACACCACTGAGGTGAAACGAGTTTAGACTGAAGTATTACCTTTTATTTATTTTTTAAAGAATCAATAGAGAGCAGGGTGGCACAAGGACGAGTTATATAGGGAATTAATGACCAGGCTGTCATGGAAAAAGTCTGGATCATCAACTTTAACAGGGAATTAAAAGAATCCTTTTGAAATAAATATTGATATTAAAGGTTTACAGGGCCAGACTGTTGTTTTACGCATGTGCTCAGCTTACTCAGTGCACATCTGGTAATTAACCGTATTAGACTGAATCACTCACTGCAGAGTGGGCAAATATTTGGACTATAATCTCCTGCAGTAGGATGTGGATTAGTAATTAACATGTTAGCGGTGTAATTAGGTCCACGTTAGGACTTCCTCTCCCCCGCCTGCGCCACAGCTTCCGCCCACACACACAGCCTTGAATACTCCACTGGCAACTGTTGATGCATTCCCAAGTCATCTGACGTCAAGTGGGAAGGGCTTTGTCAGTGTAGACTATAAAAGTCCTCTGCTACCTTATTCATTCACAACGTCAGTCTGGATTACCAACACCTTTGTGGAGAAGCTCCTTCCTCGGGCTCCTCCTAGGACAACACAGCAGGGGAAGCGCAAACCTGCCCGACAGAGCTAAACAATGAAAATGTCAGCGGCGGAGATCAGCCAGATCCTCAAGGAGGGAGAGCTGGAGAAGAGGAGCGACAGCTTGCTCCAGTTTTGGAAGAGGAAGACGTGCGTCCTGACCACGGACAGCCTCAACATTTACGCCGACACGCAGAAGCGCTCCAAGGGCAAGGAGCTCAAACTGCAGTCCATCAAGAAGGTGGACTGCGTGGAGCGCACCGGCAAGTTCGTCTATTTCACCATCGTAACCACAGACAATAAGGAGATCGATTTCCGATGCTCCGGGGAGGAGAACTGCTGGAACGCGGTGATCACCATGGCTCTGATTGATTTCCAGAACAGAAAGGCCATCCAGGACTTTAAAACGCGGCAGGACAATGAGAGCGCGTCGCCCGGACAGCAGGAGAGGCGCATGGCGAGGGCGCCCTGAGCCGCTGCGGGGACTCTGGCAGTTAACCACTCCTAATATGGTGAGGGACATACCATGACATATAGCTGACATGATTTATGAATAAACATTGTAGTTTGGCGCAATGGGAGAATCTCGAAACTAATGACATGTTTTTTTTTTTCTCCTTCCAGTGTCAAAGTGGACCATACATGCATAATAATCGGACCAAAAGGAAGACGAGGTCGTCCGGTCCAGAGATGAAGGATTGTTCGGGACTGAGCTCTTGGGAGAGAGGGGGACAACTGATCTAAACCCACAGACGGAGACATATTCAGAAGCTCCACACACACAGGACTGAACCCTTGAATTGTCAAAACTATTTAACGTGTACTCTCCTGGGAGGGATGGCTCCTGAAACCATGATGTTAATTTATTTGTTTCCAGGATATTACTGGCAAACACCTTGTGTTGTTTAAATTATTTACTTTTTCAACGTGTGTTGAGTGTGTATTTATTTGAATAAATATTCATGCCTTTTTGACATAACTTTGCACTCTCCTCTACTTTTTGTTTTTCATATCTCAACTAGAAACATTTCTAAATGGTGTCAAGGTCTGTTAGTATCTCATTGCAGCATTATATAGTCAGTAACAGTATATTCTACACTTGGGGACATTTTTCACCAGCAGCGTTTCTTAGTAAATGCCAGACATGCAACAGTAAAAAGGGAGTGGAGGACCGGAAAGTCCCCTTCCTCTCTGCTGTCAGGTGGAATGTGACTCTTTATTGTCACTGGGAGGGTTTCAGGCTTGAGTCATAACTGATAAGCGGCTTCAGTCAGCAGCACCGGACACTTAAAAGACTCCGTAGTGCCTTTGAACACACCTTAACTGCTTCCGAGGTGTGGTAGTGTCATAGGTCGCCTGGTCATAGGTTTTTGGAAATGCTTAAAAGTTACATTTAAAAAGGGGTAATTTCATTTGTTGGTGATTCTGACTATGCGCTTCACACAAGCTGACATTAGTTTCAGTTGATATTGAGGCGGCTTTTCAACAGATGACAAACTATTCTAATCAGGCGCCTCTGTTCTTTAAAACGCAGACAGAACATGCAGGAAGTCCACTTTACTGCCCTGTTATCATGACATAAAGGCTGTTTCAATGAGTATAACGTGACACTGGGTACACACCTCTTTAATTACTGTTATAAACCAAGTGATCACAGCTTGAGTCATTCAGAAAACTTTGCAAGGCCTACAAAAGAGAGATAATTCACAGGTTATAAAGTCCATGTGAAACACTTAGTCATTCTAAATGAGCTGTATAGCTATATAATTGGCTGTATAATGGTCAGATATTGGTTAGGCACATTTAATTAGTATGTAAGTTTTGGAATTTCTGACTCTTTGTAGTTGTCTTATATTTGCAGTAAACCTATGAAGAAGACATAATACTGAACATTTCATTCAGCCATGACTGACACGTGCTCCTTGGAAAATATTAAGTTTAGGTATTTAAGTATAAGTAAACTTTATTTCTATAGCACCCTTCAAAACAAGAGTTACAAGATGATTTACTAGTGCACATACAATACAATACCATGAAATACAAGAACTTCTGTGAATGGTAATAGAAGAAGAAGAAGAAGAAGAAGAAGAAGAAGAAGGATCATTATTGCCATTTTTTTCTCAGGTACAACAACATTTTTTTATGGTTTCTCTGGGTGTAGTTTAATAAACCCCCCCCCCCCCCCCCCCAAAAAAAAAAACAATAATAAAAACAGTAATAGCAGTATAAAAATTAAAGGCTCTAGTTAACTTAAATTTACATATTAAGACTCAGTTGATGTGATACAGAGGAGGAGTTTGATCCACAGTGTTGGAGCTAAAACAGAGGAAAATGAACCACAGGGATTTTCCTCAACACGTTGTGGACGTTAAAAAAAGACATGTCCTTTCTGCCCTGAAATAAATACCTCTGGTCGTGGATCTTGTGGAGTGGAAGTGTGTTATGAGCACAAATGCCCAGAGGTCAGAGGTGACAGAAAGCCGAATCTCTGGCCCGCAGTAATGAAGTGTATAGTGGAGTGACACTCCTCCCCGTCCCATCCCGTCCCCGTGTGCAGCTTTGAAGTAGGATCACACTGCACTGAACGCATCAAAGGGTTAGACTGATCTGAGGAGTATTACCGGAGCGGACGGGCCTCCTTTCTAAAAATACAGCTTCACAAATTGGCACCACTTTAATCTCATACAAACACACACACACACACACACACACACACACCCACACACACACACACACGTTTGTGGGTTTATTTCTCTACAGTGCATACTATTCTTTTCTAAACAATTTGATGCAGAAAAGTGCTTTTTGTTTAAGCATTTGACTCTAAGTTTAAGTTTTCATAGATTGATAAAAGACATCATAATCCACTGTTGTTTTCTTTACTTCCTGTGTCATCTGGACACACACACACACACACACTCACACACACTCACACACACACACACACACACTACAAACCAGAAGGACTCGCACACTGTGTCTTTCTCTCTGATCTCAGGCTGTATAAACATCCTCTGACGCAGCACTGGCACACACTCAGGCCATACTTGTAGCTTTGGCGTCACTGCTCCATAGGCCATCATTATGTGGACGCGCCATGGCTGTGCAACAGTGAATGCATTGTTACATTCTTGGGAAAAAATATATGCAGTAAGTAGAGAGGATGTGAAACAAGTGTGTGCAGGGCCATGTCCTGTATACGCATATTTTCAAACTGAGCAGGAAAAAAATGTCTGATTCAGAGGCGTTTATCGTAAACATAAGATGTAATGCTGACAAGCTGAGGCAGTGCGTATGGAGTAACAGCTGAGCGGGGTGTTGTGAGGTGAAGGTCGGCAGCCAGAAGGAACTTGTCTCCCTCCCACACAAACAGACATTCATCTGTATTGATATGCATGAATCCTCTATTTTGTCCTCTTCGCCTCAACATGAAAAGGATTCAGTCCTTCAGATCACTGGATGTATGTTGCCAGGAAGGAAAATGTAGGACAGAATGAAAATGAGGAGAAATTTCAGAACATTTGATGGTTTTAATGCTTTATGGAGAGCAAATAGTATCCTTGGAAAAGTCAGAGTAAACAGTTTACATTCAGTGGTTACACAGATATTACACTTATTACTTATTAGGCTGATATCTTTAGGACTAAATATCATTACGTTTGTTTTTAGACATAAAGATACGATACATAGATAAAGATAAAGATAAAGATAAAGACAATTTCTAAACATCCATGTCAATAATGCATTACAAACATTCTTATAATGGGTTACAATCCGCTTAAAGCACTTTATAACTATAGTTATATTCAGAAATATTCATAATGCTTTATAATGTGTTATTATTATTGTTATTTAGAGTGACTTATAAGGTGAAGTATCATAATAATTCACAATTGTTGGTCCCTCACTGACATTTCAGATTCAATGATACTTTTTTCACTTAAAGCACCCAGTGACCACTTAGAGTGACATATAATCACATTCTAAAGTATTATAACAGTGGAGCAATACAAAAAAAGATTGTAATGTATGACAACAATGGGACTTATATTACACTATGATCCTTGCAAAAAAAATGTCAGTGAGTGACAATTATGACGTATTATATGGAATAAGTGGACTCTTATAGGACACTGCGTTAAACAAGATCAATTTATTTTATAGCAAAAGGATGAAATAGGCCAAATCCAACCATAGTGGAATCATCTTTCTCTGGAATTGAAAATCAAAGGTTTTTAATTTTGTAGCTGGGAGCTTCAAACTCTAAATATAGAAAAGTTGTAATCATATAATCATGAGTCTACTTTCCCATAAAATCGTACCTTGATTGGCCGTTTAACTCATAAGAGCATGTCTGGGCATTTCAAACAGAAACGGCACTTAAAGTGTGGTTGCACAGCTTGATGACATGTTAACACTACATCACCACAGCGTAATTTACAGGTTATGCTCAGGTATGCGTCATAACTACACCTCTGCCTGCTAAATGAGGCTATCACCCTGCTTCCTGTAAGCCACCATCACTTAGGAACTTCTATCTTTGTTTGATTTCAACTTGTTGTGTCACTTCCTCGCTCTTTCTTCCCGACAGAGTCCAATCTGACGCCAGCAGGACACAACTCTAGTGCTTCGTGTAAATAAAAACCTCCTAAAACCCAAACAGCAGAGACTACCAGGATATTAGGCAAAGTCTCGAGGAGTAGTCTGGTTACTAACAACCTTCAAGATCTGTGTCGTACGTTATTGTGTAACTTACTTGTTTGTTTCCTCGCTTTCTCGCTTGAAACATTACAGCCGTCTGAAAAAAGACAACAGCGGTGCACCTGGTCTCTAGTATTTTTAAATCACATGAATGGGATTTTCACTGGCTCGTTTTACCGGAACAAAAGCTCTTTAGGTATTTCCCCCTGTGACGCATGGCTCAGGTGAGTGCATACCTGAGCACATACCTCAGTACATACAGAGACAGAGAGAGGACCTCAGGACATGGCTGACACAAGACAAAGTCACCAGGTTACTACAGTACTACTATACTACTATAGTATACTGAACTTCAAAAGTCAAATTTGAGTCAAAATTGGGCCACGAAAAAAATTAGTGCTTGACCAAAATCCAGCTCTCTGTGGTTCTCATTTGTTTTTTTTTCCCATTTATCATTCCTCCATCCAAATAAAGGTCATCTGATTCCCAGATCTGGTCTTGCGGATAAATCGGATGAGTCCCCCCCCCCCCCTTCATCCTATCCACAAAGGCGTCATTCTCCTAATCGCCTGTAGCCACGACAACAGTGTTTGTTTTTAATGGGACATCCATTTCTGTCTGCTGAGTCACGGGGAAAGAACTCCCCAGATCCACATCTTCAGCTCGAGTATCTGCCCACTCTCTCTCGCTGTGATCATCACAAACCTGAAACTCAGAAGCTGAGAACCTCAGAACACTGAACGTATGTACAGTGTCACATACACTGGGACTACGCGACTTTTAAAACCTCTTGTCAGGAATCACGGGACACCACACATCAGCATCAGAGTGGTGACTTGTTGTTTTCTGTTTGCGAGACATTCCCTTGATGCAACCTAATAGCTTTCTACGTCCAGAGCACATCCGCTTCTCTGTAAATATAGAAAAGTCTACAACAACAAGCAAACCCAACATATGTCAGAGTAAGGCGATATTTCCCCAAATATCAATGGTCTCTTTGAAGGCCTGTTTTTTGACGAGAATCTTACAAATGTGGCACCTCTCATATGTAAGACGTACGTGTGTATTGGATAGACACAACCTCACACACACACACACACATACACACATGCTGTGTATTATACACACAAAGTGTTGGCAGGGGCTGCACCGCTGAGCGGGGATCATGTTGCTTAAGACCCAGCTGTTCGGAGAGAAGCCTCAGACAGAGAGAGGAGACGCTGTCAGGAATGTCTACAAGGCAGCGAGGGGGCGGACGGCCGAGGACCAGAGAGCTCCACGTGCACTCTGTGGCCTGAGGAAGAGGCCAAAGATTAGTATAACATGGAGTCGGCTTCAGACTTGGACCGTGAATTAAGTACGGACTTGAAGACTTCAGCTTTGACTTGGAGTTTTGACCTCGTAAACTGATGAAATGATCATGTTCAGATGCAGTGTCAATTTAATGGACGGCATTCAGAGACCTGAAAGACGTGTAGCTTAACTTGTCATTTTTCTACAAAAGACTCAGCTCTGAGTGATGTGAGAAGTAGTTTTAATGTAAGTTTCGTTGTATTTCTCTCCTACTCCCAGTAGCATCTAGTCACAGATATGCAATTTTGGTTTTATCTACTCAAGTATTGAAATATCCATGAACACATTTATATTTTCTAACGGTCTGCAGTCACGCTAGAGACTCTGTGAGGCTGCACTTCCTGAAATGTTGCTTCTGAAATTCAAATGTAATTTTTCAATGCAGTGAGCAAAACAGATGAAATTCCTTCCATTATGTTAGCTGTGTGGGCAGTGTACCAATTTCCTCAAAACCTGGACAAATAAGACCAAAACTCTGCATCCCTTAACTTGTCTGTAACAGACAGATGTGGATCACAGTGGATGATGGGAGCAGTACTGTAACTGGGCTCCTGGGGGGGGTTTAGTTACCAGCACCTGCCTGAGTGGGTGTGTAAAGAGATGGCTGATTATAATAACATTATATTTCCCAGCCTCAAAGTCCAACGTAAGACATTATTCACAACTTGAATAATAATCCTCAACATTCATTCCCATGTCTCTGCGGACAGTGTGTGTGTGTGTGTGTGTGTGTGTGTGTGTGTGTGTGATTCGATGGAAGGATGCTTTTAGAAGTTTTACACATGCTTGTGTCCCGTGAAGTGCTTTACATTTATATTGCATTTGTTTGCAGGAAAAAAAAACAACTGCTGATCATCACTCACATGAGTTACAGTAAATTACATCAGATTGTCGGTGCAGCAAACAAGGAAGCAACATGAACAACTTTGCCTGACATGAATGCGAAGGTGAAACGAATGGCTGTAATAACCACTAATGATAACCCCGGGTCCAGAGCCGTTATTAGGGCGAGAGGAAATTAGTTCCCCGTAGATATTAGCAAGTGAAAGAGGAAGAAAGATAATTGAGCACATAAAGGGAGGGAGGGAAAATTCCAGCACAGAGAATATGAGTTTGCTAAGAGGGAAAAATGGATGCAGGAATTCCCCCGCGACACACCAAAGCCAACAACATACCGGGTATGATCTAATTACCTGGTAATGCAACATGGATGCTGCTCCCTGCACAAACAGTCTGCTAAATGATTTCCAATCTATCTTTCACTCTGTCTTTACCATTAGGAAATGCTTTGACACGAACAGCACACATTCTGAAGAAAGATAAAGAAAGGCATTTTGTCTGTAATTTGTTGAAGACATATTTACAAGTTAATGTTGAGTCATAAAGTTAAGTAATATGTGACATTTCCTATGTGGTCGATTTGGCAGTTTTGCCCTTTTGTGTACAAAACAGTAAGGATTAGAGGTGCACTAAATCCCTATTTACTTTGTAAGAAAACACAATCAATTACATTATTGTCAGTCTGTTTTCATTTCTCTCTAGCCAGAATATTTTGTCAATATTATATAATAATTATATGGCATTTTTTGTCTTATCATTTGTGTGAAAACAATTTAAAAAAAAAGATGCTAAAAAAGAGCTGTCTATCATCTACCATTGTTCGGAGAGTTTTGTGGGAAACATTTGGAAACAGTTGTACTTTACTCCATGATAAGAGTACCACAGGGACATCAAGGCTGTCTGAACATTTCTTTCTCAGAGTGATAGGACCACAGGGAGCAGGCCGAGGAAGCTGGAGAGTCCCTTTTTTAGACTACAGGTTCTCAGATAATGCATTCCTGCAGATCCTATGTATTGTTTCACTGCTTGGCTCCAGCTCCATGATCACTTCAGCGGTGTGGTTTTGACCCGTCAACTAATGTCTCCATCAGTCATAGCAGAACACAACAGGAGAGCATTGTTCAAAGACGAAGCAGTGGGTGCTTAATCACTTCTGATCGGGGTGTGGGCTTGTGTTTCCGAGTCTGCATACCTTCGCTGAGGTGATGTGATCTCTCTGCAGCCACCAAGGAGCTGGACGCCTGTGTGGGTTGATGTATGAATGGACAGATGGATGGATGAAGGGCAGGGAGATGGAAACAAAAGAAACAGAAAAATACACAGCAACGCCAAGTTTCATTTGTGCTTCTCCTATGAAACCTTTCATAGCTCTGCCGATCAGGTTCACCAGTTCGGATATTGCATGCACCTGAAGTAAAATCCCATCTGTAAAATCCCATAGTTATTGTATAATATAACCAAAAATAGTAGCAATGGCATTGCAGCACAACAAGCTGAAAACACAACATATTATCACGGTACAAAGTCAATGTGGTTAACTTGTTAGCAAACAATTGCCTGTACACATCCAGTGGAGAAATATTCATATTTATTTATAGTCATGTTTCTGGCCAACACTCTCCTTTTAGCTCTGTATTTGGCTCTTTAGTTGCTAAATGTTTCACTATGTTCAGCAGCAAGTCGCTAACTCTGTGTGTCAATTTAGTGCTGAGCAAGTAGCATACAGTATATTAACCAGTATTTTTGTAAAGCTGTGGTTAAAAAAATGCTACTGATGAGAACTGTGAGAGTGAACCACAACAGTAAATGTGCAGGTTGTAAAACCAAAACAATGAGCTGAAATAAGTTAAGATACTCAGTAGAGCTGAGTCAGAAGATTATTCTATGTGATTTTATCATTATGAGCGGCCACTTTCACATTACAGCTGAACCATTCTTAACATGAATATTGATATAACCGGTCTATGCTAGTTTAAATACTTACTTGATTATTAACGTGTCCAGTAATATCAGTTCATTTATGCATGTAAGGCTAAGTTGCTAGCACAGCTACAGACTGGAGGTGTTGATTATCAGTTCATGTTGAAAACAAACATTAAACACAATGACACGAATAAAGTTGTCATTTTAAATAAATTACAAAATCCAGCTGGCAATCAGTACTGACATTGGACAGTTGCAATTAGCTTTTGCTTTGTGGTTTAGTTAAATAGTTAATGAATTAAATAGTCTATTACAGGCCTTTCTCTCAACTAACATGTGGTGGTGTGTCATAGCAGAGAGCAGAACTGATTCAGAAACAAAATAACAAACATTTATGTCATTAAATACACTTGTGCTTTTCGTACTATGACAAGTCAAATGGCTGCTGAGAAAAAATCCTTTTGCATATTTAAAAAAAATGTTGTTGATGGGACTCATAAAAACTCAAAAGACACTGGGAACATCAAACCCGCTGCTGCCCGAAGCTGAATTTATGTGACATTACAAAGCTGTAAGTAGCTGCTTTATAAACCCCCTATAGAACAAGGAAGTGAGGAAACTAAAGCCTGAAATAAGAGGAAATCCTGTTTGTCATGGCTCAAGGGTCTTTCCCAAGGAGCAGAGGAACTCACAATGGTCCTCTCTGTCCACACGCTGCCCCGAGACTGAGCACAGTGCCAACCTTTTGCCAAATAGGCTACGGTTGTATTGGAGGTCAGCATTAATCGAATTAACGAGCATGATTAAAATGCAGCACAAGCCACTTCAGCAATGTAAACACGGGCATTTTACACAGATTATATATCTGCATGGACCGGTTATAGAAATCTGAGATCTCATTCATAAAAAGGTTCCTTAATCATTAACATCCTTACTTGCATAGTTGTGCAATGTAAATGCAAAAAGAAGCTACATTTACATCTCGAGTACTGTATGTATAGAAGCTTTCAATTCAGCAAAAAGTTGAGAAAACCTTTTTTTTTCCATCACATCTTTAAAGCTGTCTTTAGTTTGATTGAGGTGCAAAAATGTGTGCAAGGAACATTAACAAAACAAGTTTTTAAAGCGTTGCAAGTCGCAAAATGTGACTTCTTCTCCCATGCAATGCATCTTTATGTGTCAACGGCCTCACTGACCCCTTTTGTTCTCCACCCTCTTTCACACTGAATAAGTCTGAGACCTGGGCACAGACTGCGAGCCGGGAGTTTCCCATTACAGTTCATACACATTTCAAAGCGTAATGTATATTGGAAACATTTTCCCATGAATGCAGAGGCAAATTATTCTAATGTTTTGTGAATCAGTGTGTGTTTGAAAATGCAATTCTGCTCTTTGAGCTACAGACAGGAAGACCAAATGATGTCATCTCCCATGGATGTCGTCTTTAATGAGCTGCACTGCACACAGACACCCAGCAGTATGTTAAAAACATACACTTCTCCTGGACCGATTGCTATAACATGGGCGCAGATGTCTGGTTTTGGCCCCATGAGGTACGCAGATGTGTGTTCACACACCAGTTGAAGGTGGGGGTATGACCAGTGTGAGCTGTGGGAACAGGAGTTTGCGGTGTAGGTTTACACAACCCCCAAGGAAACGTGAAGAAATGACTCCAGCAGGAGAGATAGAGGCAGAGAATAGGATGTCAGCATAAAACATTAAATATGAAAACTGGGCTAGTGCAGTGGCTACTGATAACAGTACAACATCTACACACACACACACACACACACACACACACACACACAGAGGAGTCTTTCACAGCGGTTCGGTCCACCCTGTTCTGCTGTAACAGAATCTCTTTTCTTCAGTCAACGGCAGTCGAGTGTGTGTGGACGGAGTTGTGTGTCGGCTATCTGCGCCAGAGGACAAGGAGCAGGAGCAGGGGCCAGGATGGAGACGTTTGGGGGGTGCAGAGGACATGAAGGGTGGTTGGATTGTTGGGTAATGAGTCACTGGAGCCTCCTTCAATGCCTGCTCTCCAACCCCAACGCCCCCTCCAACACAGGGAGGTCCACTGGAATCTGCGCCTCTGGATGAGAGAGCTGAGTGGGCAGGACACATACAGTGTGCATACACATGGATGCCAGTACACACACACACACACACACACACACTGCTTCTCTCTCTAACTAGGGTCAGGATCTCGCAGCAGAGGATGTGGCCCCTGCAACAAAGGCGTCTACGGTGGAAATCAGAATGTACAGTGTGTGCTTATGTCTGTAAGTGCGATGCAACTTATTGTCTTTAGATAATGGAACTGTTGCTTGTATGTATGTGTGTGTGTGTGTGTGTACGGCTGAACACAGATTCAGTTTTTTGTAAACTCCCTAAGACATTTTGGTTTGTAAAGATGCGCCTTGTTTCCACAAAGCTCTGTGTACGTATGCAAGTCAACTGGAAGCAGCAAATTAGCTAACAGGCTATTTCATTCAGTTGCTTGACTATGTTGATTGGTGAATGTAATACAGCTCTTTTCATAAAAAATGTTCTTGGTGAAAAGTTTGACGGCATATGTAGCTAACATTGGTAGCATGCTAGCTGTGTAACATATAAAGTGCATTCTTAGGGGATCATATATCGTTAAACTAAATATTTCATAAAACATGGCTACACACCATATTCTATAACACTAGACGGTGAAAAACACACAAAAATGTACTTTTCTCCCATTTTTGCGGTGGCGTTTGTATCCATCCATGAAGAGATGCATTTCCTTACATTGGACACGAGGGCCGTACTCTCTATACTATTTGGAGTTACGGACACAAAACAAAACTGTCTGGAAACGAGCGTAAGTTATTTGGTTGTTTTGTGTGTCTGTTACTTCCTTATTTTAAGATAACTTTCTCTGGCATGTGTTTGTTTGAAACAACAACAACCTCAGCAAACAACAAACTCCTCTGTGTCACATCGCTGTGTTAATGCTGACGATGATCCCGGTAGCAAGTCTAACGCCTGTATAGAATTTCAACACACACACACATGTACACACCAGCTGTGACCTCTTGTCACAGCTTTCACTCCCCCGTTTATTAGATCATGAGCAACTGTTTGACTGACAGATGGATATGAGAAGAGAAGAAAATTAAGGAAACACTTGGATTGCAAATCAGATGGGTTAGCAGAACAATCCCTGACCTATAAATGACCAAGGACAAAACAATGAGACACAAACAGGAAGCAGGAAGCAGAGCTCAGTCAACAGTAGCTTTTAATGTGTGTAAACAACATACAGGATCAAACGTAAAACATAATCCTGGCACTATATTTAGATACCATACATCCTCACACAGCTGCAGAACAGCATGCATGCTGTATAGGTCAAAGGTCACTACTCTTGTGACACCGCAGTTCATAAATGTATAAGGGATGTAATAAAAATGAACGATCGCGCTCTCAGAGAAATCCTCTTTTTTTCTGTGTTTGACAGTACACGATGGCCTATTTTTTCCAAGCAGAATTTAAGTTATAGTGAGGTGGTGATGGTGCGTGTAGCGATAAATCCAGACTGCAGAGTGTTTGTCTCGTTAAACTCTGGGACGGGCCGGGTGACAAGACTAGACAAGAGCAGCAGCTTTACATGGAAATCACAAAGGCGGGCCGCCATGGCAACAAATCAAAGCATGAAACTGCACAACCGGTGTGTTTGAAGGTCATGTAATGGCTGGTTGGTGGGGATTTTCTTGCATTAAAAGTTAGCTAGGGACTTTCTATTATCACACCTCGCTGCTTTTGAGACTTTTCATCTCAGCTGTGGATGTAAATGTTGCATCCTGGGAGGTAAAAGAAGGATAAGATCCTCTCTGACTCCTCCTCTGTCTGTGTTTTAACAGACCATGTCTACCTGTCTGCACAAGACCACCCCGTATCCTATTCCTCGCATTTACATCACATGCTGTGGGTGGTTGGCACGGCAACAGACAGGCAGGGAATTTCTGCAGCCTCCCCGAACAAATCAGTACTCGTCTATAAAAGTTTCCCTCTTGTAGTGAAACTTAATGATTCAGCCCTTGAACCATCAAAGGCCAAGTTTAAAGAGTCAATTTCGATGGAACCAAAAAGTTTGAGTTTGGTTTCATTATCTCTTCAAGTAGAGGAGACGATCTGGCTCAGTGAACACTAATGAAATATACAAAGTTAGACAGATTCACGGCACATAAATTATTGGATTAAAGGACATACAACTGAGGAAGATTATATTATAAACCTAATGGCTTTATCCTGACTGACGTGTTAATCACAAAAGTTTTGACAAGAAAAGATTTTTTTTATCATTTCAGTAATCCAGAGGTGGAAGAAGCAGCCTGTCATGAGCTTGTGTAGGAGTATCACACCGTAACAACACTGTTGTTCACTTGAAGTACAAAAATAACACCAACATTGAGACTTCCATGTCTCACATTTCGACCCAGTACAATATGAGCTGCATTTATATGAGCTTTGACCTGCGCTCTTTATTTATATTATATCACAGAATACTTTATGAGCTCATCCTTTTGTATATGTCAACATATTCTCTCTTGAAAGTAAATAGTAACTACAACTGTCAAATAAGAGTTAAAGGAAGACTACAAAACTTCCTCTGAAATCCAATACAGTACAGTATAAAGTTCAAACAGCAGTATCATGGTCTTCTTCACCATCATCTTGTGATACGGTCAAAAGCTCCAGCATGAGCGAGAAAGTAGACCTTTAGTGAAACTGTCTTTAACTTTACAGCCAACAATGACGAGTCCTAAAACTACTCAGAAAAATGTGAAGTTTGAACGTCTTCTGTTCCATGGCAACGGGGCAAGATTCATTTGATGATGAAGACCAAGCTCCAGAACTTAGACCTTGGGTGGAGACTGTTTTGTCAAAAGTATAAAATAGCGTAAAAGAAAAATACTCAAGTAAAGCACCAGCACTTTAAAATGCAAATGAAGTTCAGTACTTTAGTTACTGTGCTTAGTAACTTTTTTACGAAAGTCAGTGTCAGAGGAAGAGCAAGACATTCACGTATATTACAGGTATATTACTGTTAATATCTAGCCAGCAGTGATTTACTGCTTTTTTTTTTTACTGAGTTACCTGACAGCATTTGATCTCGTGCAGCACATATAAAGCAATAGACACATGACACACATTGCCTCCGGGTGTACCAGACTACAAGACTGCCTGCCTCTGTTCTCCGTCCTCTGCTCTCTGAAAGGCACGTCCAGACAAGTCCTCTGTCTCTGCCTCGCTCTTGCATATTTGGGACGGGCCAGAACTGCAGCACAGCGGCAACCCACAGAGCAAACATCCAAACTGACTGCTGCTGCCCTTCAGCCAAAACAAGCAAGACACGCCTCGGTGCAGCTGGCCTCTCACTCACTTACCTGGGGAGAAAACACAGAGGAGGAGAGGGTGGGGAGGCCATAGATCATAGAGGGGGAATAAAAGGATTAATTTAGTCTAAGTATGGCTCAGTGCTAAAGCTAAAAAAAACAAAAACATGACACCTACTTAAAATTGAACTTATTTTTGAAAAGAAGCTTATTCCTATAATAGAAAAAACATTTCTAATAATAATCGTCGCATTACCAGAGATGAGACACAGGGGAGTTTGTTGCCAGCGTGTTGTTGTTGTTGTTGTTGGATCGAACAAACACATTCCAGTGGAAGGAAGTTACAGACCACCAAATAAAAGATCTTAATTACTTACATTGCATAATGTGATCAGTTTTAAATTTAAAGGAATAGTTCAATATTTTGGGAATTACGTGTATTTGTTTGCCGACAGAAAATCTATTGATTGTGTGAGCTAAAAGTCATCATTCAAATGCTTGGATTGTTTTTTTTTGGGCATCTGATATACTCAGACAGCTGCGGGCAAAGAAAAACTGCACTGGGAAATACGAAAGTTTCTGATTCATAAAGACAGATGAGTTAACATTTTGTAATTGACGTGTGATTTATTCGCACGCATTATTCGTGTTTGGTCAAGGCCTTTGGATGAAAATATCGGTACTGCTCACATGACTGCATGTTACATTTGAAGCTACAGTTAGCAGCTGGTTAGCTTAGCATAAAGACTGCGAATGTGAAAATGTTCATTTGTGGTTCTACGCGGGGTAATGTCTCCACCGGTCTGGAGTATATGGCCACTGGTCCCGGCCAACTCATAATGTGTTGTTTTTACACTTTGGTTTTTGTACGAGTTAAACAAATAAGATCTATTGAACTGCTCCTTTTCATTTTCAGCAATGAGAAATGATTTTCCCCAGGGCATATGAGAAACATTTTTGACCGACATTAGAGCAACAAAACATTTGAAAAAAGGAATTAAGTCTGGCTGATGTCATATTCCTCCACTTCCATTTGACTCAGTGTTGTTGTAATGTTCCCTTCAGTGTGTTCAATGAGGCAGTGTGTGGGATTCTGTGTTTGAGCAGTTTACTCCACTCGCTCATCCCAGTGCCAGGAGAAGTAAACACACACTGCCACACATAGAGACAGACAAAGAGGGATCCAGGGCAGGGAAACTGTTACACACTCTTTGATGGAGTGCTTACTGCCTGGAAAATAAACACACGGGCACTCCCCTCTGGCCTAATTTGGACAGTCGCTCCTTCCGCCAGTCCCACACATACAGTCGGACAACACAATGATCCAGTGTGCACCCACTCAGACGTCCAGCTTTGGAGAATAGAAACAAACCACAGGGGGAGGAGTGGCCCCTTGATCTTTACCCTGCTACCAATCTGCCCACTCCGCTGCTTCAATAGAAAACAAAACACGTACCACTCTTATTAAGATTTGGGTAAGGGATGGTAGAAATGTGGATTTCCTGGTTTGGACGCATAGTTAGATCTGAGCTGCTGTGGTTCAGTGGTAGCAAGTACGTCCAGGGTGATACAGTGAGGTCATGTTTGGCTTCAATCCCCTTGTTTTAGTAAAATCATAAATTACATTAATTAAATTCATCTCATTAAATTGCTTTCATGGTGACTTTAAGACAACCTTTATACTACAAAGTGGCATTGCTGCAGGCAGGTATGAAACAGGGTTGGCAGTTTCTAACAATTCAATGTTTTTAGTGACAAAAGGGGCGTTCAGTTCAGGTTGAGTCACACGCAAAGGCTCCAGGTAGCAACAATAAGCACTAAACCGCGAACACATAACTACACGTGCAGATTATTTTGTTTGGACAGACTTGACACTTTGATATGCCGGGTATTCATCTCATCACACTTCAAAGGCTTGAAGACGCTGTAGGGCCATTGTTCTATCATCTGACCTTAAGCAAGAGGAAGTGACAGGTTGTCAAAATGAGCTTTTTGATTAAACTTAATACACAATCATAAAATATTATCTCCTCCCATGTGTCATTTTTTCAGATTTTGAAGAGAAAACTAACCAATATGCTGCTCTTTTCTAAAACAAAATGTACTTGATAAGTTTTTTTCAGGTAGAGGTTGTTCTTTTTAGGAAAAGTTAATTCAGGGTATGCATGTAAAACAATTACACCTTGTATGTTATAAGTATGATATAATTAATCTTCTTTTTTTAAATTTTATTTATTCATTTAATAATGTTTTATTAATTGCTTTATCTTTTTGTAATTTTTATTTTCTATTTTGTTGCTCTCTTTATTTATTTATTATTATTATTATTGTTGATAGTTGGTCTTTTTAAAAACTTAATATTTACTATTTCTATCTCTCTATGTACAGAAGTATTTTTCTATGTACATTCACAATTCATTAACTGAACTGCTGATCCTTGTACGCCCTGAACATTTTAAGGAACAGGAAAAACAACAACAAAAAAACACGAGTAGAGTAACCGAACATAGGTGCTGTGTGGTAATACTACACTTGAACATCAGTCCCTCCTGCATTGCGGGGAGTGTCCTCATCACAATCCGGTTACCCTCGCTGGGGCTTAAATCTGTGTGTGGGCAGGGATGTTGATCCGTCTGGTGTTTACCAAGAGATTTTCACCTGCTGAGGTTCAACTCTCAGGCCCATAGGGGCTCTGCAGTTAGTGTCAACCACTCATCTCAATTCTCATAGTTTGTACAAAAACGTTGCCACCAATGTTGTTCCGCCTTGTGTGAGCTAGTGTTAGGATCTTTGTTGTATTTAGGAAAAGTCACCAGTAGTTGCATTCTAGTTTTGTCTAGTTCTTTCATTTGTACCTAGTGGTGGAAGAAGTATCCAAATAATTTATTTCAAAGTGGCAATGTGCAGTATAAAAATACTCCAAGTAAAAGTCCTGCATTCAAAATGCCAATTTAGTAAAAGTACAGAATTATTAGCGACAAATTGGACCCACAATGCAGAGTGGCTACTGCCAGTGCTATTATATTATTGGATCCTAATCATAATTGATTTATTAGTATGCAAGCAACACTTTAACAAGGCCATTAGTGAAGGTGGAGCTAATTTTAACTACTTCATTTACTTTTGGTAGTTTAACGAATCATTTTTATGAACTGATCATATATTCCGTGTGTAAAATCTTAATTTGAAAACTATATAAATGTAGTGAAGTGAAAAGCACAATATTTCTCCATGAAGTGAAGTAGGAATATAAAGGGAAATTCTCAAGGACCGTACTATATTTACCTAGTTAATTTCCAGTTTGTACCCAAAGCCTGGAAGATTTTGCAGCTTAACTGCTGCAGCCTAGTTATTTAAAGAGAAATCACTTCACAAATGTGAGGAATACTTTGGTTAGCAGTCCCAGTTTACACACATCAACAGCTCCCTCTAGTGGAGAATATTTGACCACCGAGGAAGCCATTTTCTTCTGTAAATTGAAGTATTTCTTGTTTTAAAACACCAGCGAATAAATGTTTCCACACAAGCCATTAATGAAACCAAGGGGAGTGACAGGGTTAAAATGTTTTACTGTAGTGCTACAGTACGCAACAGGTATGAATGAAAACATCGGGCAACATCATGTTCTCTGTAGTATCGTTCCATATGACAAAAATATCTGGCATGTAGAATCCCCACAACATGGCAGTAGAGTAGAAAACAGGAAAAGAATAAAAAGAACAAATTAAAAGGTGTAAATAAAAGCATTCAAAGAGTCGACTTCTTCCTTGTGCTCTCCGATTCTCTCCCATTGGGTAGATCAGTAGTGGCAATGGAGACTGAAATGCAAGAGTTAAAAACCAGTAAAAACCAAGATCACAGATCTGGCTTTGTATAGCACAACCGTAATGGCTTACTCGCACACATGTGCTCCCTCACACGTACACACATACACACACACAAACATGACAAACCCACACCCTGGGAGAGCGATTGTCGCCCCTGGTCTCCATCCTCCAAGCTGAATTAGATTAGGAAAGTCAAGGTTAATCACCCAATAAATACATTCTGAAATCTCTTTTTGAAACACGGACCTCAAGACAAATATATACAAATTGATTTAAAAAAAAAAAAAAAACTCATACAAGTGTTTACATCTTAAAACAGTCACTTGGAACGTGGTGTGGACCAAGATGCACACACAAACTCCTATTAGGCCAAAGATTTCAAATGTTCCTTGTATTTTCACTCATCCCCTCAATCCCTTCCTCCACACTCTATGTAACTGATTGTATACACACTAGTGTCGTGGTCTAGACCAAAAACAGTGCTATGCTATTATCACTTCTGTACTACAGGCACACAAATACAAAGACACTGTGTGGCTCTCTGCCCTGCCTCATTCCCATTATCCTCCTTCCCATGTGTCACTACAAACACACAGTGCTCCCTGTAAACAAGTACTCTTTGTCCTCTCGGATTATAAATACTGTTTTGGTAAAATCATCATCATTAAAAGACGAGACGGAGTGTATTTGAGCGTACATCGATACAAAACACACAGAATTGCACTGTTGGAAGATATTCCTTCGTTTGTCGTGTTTTTCTTCTTCTTCTTCTTTTTGGCTTCAGCATTAAGGCCCAAATCTGGAGTGGAAGGGGAGTAGGAGAAGTCCAAGCTGTGATCTGCCTACTGTACTGTAGGTACGAACAACACACATACAGGCACACTAACAGATAAACAGTATTGCAGGGCAATATAAAAAGATACTAAGGAATGGTGAAACATCCTCTGTCATTTTGCAAAATCATTCTTCATACATTTTTATTTTTATTCAAAATCTTTTTAGCCGTGCTCGTCTCTCATCCCTCCTTTCCTGTCCAAAGTGCGTGGGTGCCGGTGCTGTTTCAGTCTGGCTACACTAGGGGGTGCTGTTCCTCTCTGCAGATGACTGACAGGCGGTGGCTGTGGCTGTGTTTATTGCTTTAATGTCCATGCTCCTCCCCTCCCAGAGGAAACAAAAAAGGGACAAAGTTGCCCTCTTTACACTGATCTGAGGTCTCTTCCCTCATCTGCTGATTGGAGTCTGTGCTTTTTTTTTTTTGAAGGGAACTGGTGGCAGATCAGTGCCGGAGGGAAACTCCTCCCTGAAGAGTGGGCTCAGGTGAAGACATAGTTGAGGAGGAGCTGTGAGAGGAGCAGGACACAGAGGATGAGACAGTGACGGCCTGTTAGCGACACGCTGTCGTCTGTGGCCCTCTGACGAGTCAGCTGACGGCTCAGAGCCACCAGGTTCCTACAGGGAGAGAGAAGGGTCAGGGTGAACACCTGTTTAACAATGCTGAGCAGGAATCAAGCCTATACAATGTTAAAACTATCACCATAAAAACACAAAAATATGTTGAAAACAACGGAAAACTGTTTAAACTTCTTAAAGACACCACTTTGTATTCATCCAATGGTGGATATCAATGTGGGAGTTTCTAATTCTGCTTTTGAATGAATACAATAAAATGTTAAGTCTTACACTATCCTTACCCTGAACTTATACACAACCGTTAACAACCGTTTCAATAAAGGGGAACATGTGTCTTTTCACCAATAACATATTCAAGGTCTGACCTGTAAAGACATAATGCTACCACCAACGTGCGTGTGTGTATATGTGTTATTTTCACCTCTGGATGTCCTGCTGTGTCTTCTGTATGGATGTGATGGAGGCCTCCATCAGGGCAATGTCCTTCGCCTCTTTATTGCACCGTGCACACTGGTTTGAGAATCCTGGGCACATGACAGACAAGAACATAAGACTTGTGTAGCTCGATATAAGATTTTGTTCATTTTGAGTGAGAGTGTGCGCGTGTCTCACCTTCATTGTCCGAGGACTCGTGCGTGGGTTCTGGTGTGGTGCTGCTGCTCTCAGTGTTCTGGCTGCAGCTGGACGGCTGGCTGCTGGCCTTCCTGCGCTTCCCATTCATCTCAGACTGGGAGGGGGCAGAAAAGTCTTAAAGTGTAAGTTATTCAAACTTGTTTGCAGACAAATTGTCAATGAAATGCTGGCTGATGCAACAAAGATGAGTTTTAGCTCTCTGGGCATTACTGCAAAGAATAACAAGTGAAAAAAAAAAAAAAAAAGGGCTCATCATGCTCGTCAGTGATTTTGGAGCACCTAAATATCAGGTGCAGTCTGGCTTGACAGGAAGCGGTGCAGCTTTCCTTTTGATTAAATGTCAATGACATCCATCAATAATAGATCAACATGGCTCTAGCTCGGAGGTGTGTGACTGGTCTGGCTGACCTTCTGTTGGCTGGCCCAGCTGTGGCTGTAGGAGAGCCCGTTGTGTTGCCTCTGACTTTTCTCGTGCGTCTGAACCACTCCGTCCTTCTCAAACTGAACCAGGCAGCGCTCAGGGTCCCACGGCCGCGTGCTGCCAAAAAGAACAATATACATGCCATTAAATCCATGTTTTTCGTCTTCCTCAATTTACAGCTCAATCCTTGTTATACTGACCAAACAACTAAATTAAATATTGCAGTGTGTGCCATCTCCTGTGTTTTATTTGCTTGGTGCGAGTGTGTTCATACTCCATGTGCCTGTAGGTCCACTCTGAGGTGACTGGGTCCTGATGGAAAAGTCCTGAGGTCCAGGGTTTGTCTCCTCTCTCCCGCGCCTCTCCCCGCTGAGCTTCCTCCAGCACAAACTTCTCCTGGGTAGCCCGCAGCTGGTCCCGATCCATGATGGCGCTGGTGACATGCTGCCACAGTCTGCCAAGATTGAAATGACGTGAGCATGGGGCATGCATATTGTATATCTAAGGGTCATTGGAGTCGGCAGTATTTTTGGAATTGTTTTATTTCACCTTGTCAAGCACAGATGTGGCTAATAATTTTACTGATGGCTGCCTTTCATTGAGGTGGGCCAGTTTCAGAGGCCTGGTATTGTGCATGTTGGCTCACTGAGATGACATACTGACGCACTTAAACTTTGAGAATTTAGTTTGTTTCCTCAAATTAATGACCTTCAAATTAAGACTAATGATTGATTGACATACATACGCAAGATATCACTTGAGAAATAAGCCTGTGTGGTTTACCTTTCAGACTCAAACTCTCCCTGCTGCTCTATTTGGACCACTTGTCTCTTGAGGCGGCTGCTGCGGATGTCTGAGCTCGGGTTCCACAACGTCTCCTGCTGGCCCGAGCGCTTCTCGTTGATGAACACCTCACTGTCCTGAACGCAGCAAAAGGCAACAACATGTTCAGTCCCATCGCAGTGGCAAAACTGGAAAACATACTTTTTTAAAGTTCATTTTCTAACCCTTTGACAATTTCTTCCTTCTCTCAGATCCTTCAGCTCACTGCGAGAGCCCTCTAAACGGACTCCTCCACTTGCCGTCTCCCTGCTTCTAAATCCTCTAATTACCAATTAATTCTGCCTCTATTTACTACAGAAAATCACTGAACACTGAGTGGCATCGAATAAGTGGCAAAGAGGGATGCTGATAGATTAAGAGGGAGTTTGAGATGGCAGGCAGGGATAGAGCGATAAAAACAGGATAAAACCTCTCACCCAGTGTCCATCAACGGTGGCCAGCAGCTCCTCTCCCACATAGATCTTGCCGCTGATCTGATTCACAGAGCAGGAGCCTCCAAGGAAAGGCTGCCGTCAAAGTGGAAACACCTTTTACTAAAACTGTGGTTATCTCAAGCAACTATAACGCAAGAAAAAATTAACTATCCAAAAATACATTTACAAATATTACTGATGTTAACTCAAAAATATACCTTGAGTTTGAACTCCAGCTCTGTGAAACATTTTGTTTTCTCACACTCAATGGTAACCTTCCCACCCAGCTCTAGTGTCATGGTGCCGTACAGGATACCTACAGGAGGCACAGATACAGTTTTACAGCATCAGATCAACAGCACATCAGTGAACAGAATGTAGACGAGAACAACTGGATCCTGTAGGAAGTCCGCAGATAAACCGTACCGTTCCCTGCGTAACGTACGGTTAGGAACATCATTTATGATGTAGGTACTCTCAGTGAGCAGGGTCCTTGGCTGGATTGTGAGACAAGATAAAGACGGTAATTTACATTATAGCCCTGTACACTCGGTGAATAAATGGAAACCTGACCCGACTTGGATTTCACCCATCATACATCTCTAATTTTGGCCGTCTGCCATGTGAGAGTTCATGTTCAGAGCGGAGCAGGGTGCTATTCAATTTCCAGTGGCTCAGACACATTGGCTACGACAGATGGCTGCAAAAGTTACAGCCCGCACATGATTTGTCACAGAAGACAGATTCCATCGTACCCATGGAAGATGAGTTTGTGTGTTGAAGAGAAACGTTGGTATTTTTTTTTTTTACCTGGACCCCGATTTGTCCCATATTTTGTGTCTAAGTGACTAATGGGGAAAACAATTTTTGAAATTGGTCCAGTATTGAGCGAGAGCACTGCAGCGGCAACACCCAGCTGAAATATAATCCTTCGGCACAATTCCGCACCGCCATTGTATGTCCAATACAATTGCCAGTTTTTGCAGGCTCAGATTGTTATTATTAAGTGTCTGACAACATTATGGAAGGATGCTACAGAGAAATAAAATGTTTCTCTTTATATTTCGCTTGAGCCGGTCTGTCGGTTAGTATGTCTAACTAAGTTTTGCAAAAGGAGAAGTATCGTGCTAAAATCTCAGAGCACAACACACAATCAGTGTAGTTATGCTCATAAAATCAGAAGAAATTGGAGCTTAAACGTGGAAGTATGCATCTGGAGGTTTTAAGCACAAGCCGTGCTTGAAAACAAGACTGGTTACGCGGCCTGTGTTTACGGTATTCTGTGTAGACAGATGGGTGGATTAAAGGTGGAGCACATCTTTTCTGTCACACACAGGAGACCGATGACTGAGACGCCTCCTGTGTACACCTTAAGCTCTGTGCATACTCAGATCCACAAAGAACCTCATGCACGCTTTTACGCAAAGTATCCTGCCCGCCCCGTGAAACTGGATCTTCAGTTTTCCAAGCCACTCAATAATCTCCTATCCTTTGTGCAATATATAGTGTATTTATTCTCTGACAGTGTGTGCCCTGGTTTTAATTTACTTACAATTGTATTTGAATAATCTACAGTATTTAACATATTTCAACCATGTAATTAATGTAAATCGATCCAAAAGTATTGAACTGGATTGTTAAAACAGCATTAAGAGGGACATCAACTCAAAAATGGACCTTTTGTCCTCCCTTAAGAGTGTCTAAACGATACTCTACACAACTGTTTTTTCCCCCCAAGGAGACGATACAGTATTGAGATTATGGGAAACCAGTGTTAACATAACACAAAGGACATGGACAGACTAAGTGGGGATGGTCATCAATATTTACTTTAGGTCTATTACCTTTGCAGTGAGCGTACGGCATGGTGATGACATACTCCTCATCCCTGCCCAGGAACAGCAGCCTGGCTTTGCCATCCAGAATAGCTGAGAGAGAGTTACCTACAACAGAGAAGGCACTTGATCAAAGAACAAAAGAAGAATTTTTCCTTGTACATCCCCCTTAAAAAGCTTATACTGACAGTCATTTGTCGTGCCTCGAAGGAGAAACGGCAATTTATCTCGACATGATCAAACCCATAATCACATTGCTGTGTCCTTGCATGACTTTAAATGTGTGTGTATTGGTCCCATTGGACAAACAGATTACATATTGTAGTATGCTCTGTACCATAGAACTTGGATTTGGCCAGGATGCTCCCACTGATAGAAAAACCATCCTTCCTATTACACACATAAAAGGCAGAGATGGGCGGATGGTGGGACACCTGGCAGACAAAAGAGAGAGAGAGAGACAAAGTGAGGAAAAGAGGTGTCAGATACCCTCTGGCACGCATTAATGTTACACTCGCTACATTTCACAGGAGTGCGTTATGAGTTTGCCGAATTGTGCAAAAATATTTCACACAAGGGGATGAATCGAGTGCATTTTGACGTTCTAGTTATGAAGCTGGTTTCACCTGTTCAGCTATGTAGAACGTGCAGCTGTCGGTTTGAGGATGAAGCCAGCAGCAGCGAAACGTTTCCCCTAGGATTGGGTTGTAAGGCTTCTTCAGACCCTGGAAAATGCAAACGCATGCATCGACATTAGCATCAAAGTAAGCAGGAAACAGTGTACAGCGTTGCAGACAGAAAGTCCTGTAGATGTCCCAATAATCAAAGGTTACAGAGGTTGTCAAGTTTCTACCCTTCCATCTCCAGTGAGCCTCCTAGAGGTAGTCAGGCCAGAGCTCGTTGAGCTGCTGGCTCAGGTCGGCCGTTTTGTTGCCACTGAGGAAATAAATTCCTAACGAGTAGAAACACGTGGGAAGTCTCTGTTGACATTTTTACTGCAGAAATCGACCCAGGACAGTCATTTGTCGAGCAGCCAAGAAATACAGTGGCACAGTGAGCCCAAAAAAGGGCAGTCTGAAAAATGCAAACAATCTCCCTGGTTGCTGCTGATCTTCAAGATGGTAAAATGGAATTTGAAAATCCACTAAGACAAAGTTATTCATGTCTACTGTATTTTATTTAATAACACTAAATAAGTTAACTTGTTTTCTTTATTATTTTTAATGATAACTGTCTGAATTTTTATGTAACAATACTTTGAAGAGCGGTATACATGGTATAGCTGCCATCATCAACTTTAAAAAGTCAAACGGGTGTTGCATCTTATAATCAGGGTTGTCCTGTATTTGGGCTACTATGATACATCTAGTACAATTGTGGGGGAAAGAATCTTACCTTTGGCTTCTTGTAGAAGCCAGACAAGTACCATCTCAACACCTGCTTGATCCGACCGTATGCACTCTCCTCCAGTGCAGCTCTGTGGCAGGAAAGACAGCGAAGGAGACGGACACAATTATGACAAAAAAAAACAAAAAAAAAAAACAGACTGAATATAATTCTATTCATGGAAAATGGGCACACTTATGGACACACATAGAAAGTAGAGTGACTTTAAGTTACTGACTGTGAGAGCAGATCAGCGTGGTAGTAGTAGTCAGACAGCTTGTCCAGGAAAGAGCGGGGCTCCAGGATGAAGGTTGGCAGCACTACCTTGGACAGATCCATGCCCGGCCGCAGCTGCTTCAGCAGGCTCCAGATCAGACCCTTGTTCTCCTCCGATACAGTCTCCACCTGGGACGCCTCCCCAGCCTGAAGTAACAAAAAAAAACAACATGAGTGAGGGTACCCTTATAGTCACATTGGTGAATCTACGGTCAGAGACATGGGTTGAGACAACTCGGACATGCAAAGAGAGAATTTCTCAAAAGGCAAGCAGCTACGTTTTTATGAATATCGGTAAGTAAGAGAATTAAACTATGATGGATAATTCTGGAATATAAGAAACAGGGCTGTCAAAACACGATTGAATACCTAAATCTTCAGAAACACTGAAGATGCATTCCTTTTTACATTTTCTTGCGGCCTTTTTAAAAACAAAAACACTGCTGTGAGGTGACTAACTCAAACAAAACGAGGCAGATCTCCCTACATAAATACTGTAACTGTAAACCCACTTCCGCCATCTCCTCTGTGCTCTGCTCTACATAGGCTGTGGCCTGTGGCCCGGGGGACAGCTCGTCCGATTGGTCCATGTCGCTCTCTTCTGTCACTCTTCCACCGTTCTCATTGGCCGCAGTGTACCAGTCATCGTGAGCCTCGCGCTCAGATTTGTCTGAAAAGGCATCATGCTCCATGTGGTGATTGCCCAGCAGCACAGTGTCATTTAACCTAAAAGTAACAGAAGTGAACACCAAGGTTAGAATTATACTAAACAATGTTGATATTCAACAGTTGTATTGCTACTGCTGCTAAGACAAGCCTCTTCTGGAAATGATGTAATAAATAACAGATGAAGAAAGAGGATTTAATGAGGTAGCTCCCTTGTAAAAACTAATGTGTGTGCTGATCTTTGACAGGTTGTATCTAAATCAATTTAAACTGGTATCATAAGTAGCTCTCATAATGTCAGCAAGTCATTACCATGAGGGGAAACTTGAGGGAGTTAATGACCGTGATTAGACATTGAAGATGAGTAATGTCACACGACATCACAAACATCCCATTTTACTTCAGTGCTGCCTTTGATGATTGCTTCCCCAGTGAGGCCATCTATAAACAGCAGACTTCAGAGAAAAACAAATGACCCGCCGTGAACTTTAAAGAGTCTGAATGGTCTTTTAAATGCGTATTGAATCTGTGATCGAATCGTATCCTCCTCACAGCTAAAATGAGTAAGCTCATCGCGTTAGAGATTATCCAGTAAAAAAACCCTGGCGGGCCTGGGTGCATTTAATAAATCTGACCCGACTGGTTGCCAGGACAACCAGGCCATATCACCTCATCCTTATCCACCTCACATTAACAGGAATGTGACTGGCTAAAAATTAGGGGACACAAACAGGGTAATGTTTGTATATATACACATACATGATGTACATGTATGCACACACGCGCACACACATTTGAGAGATAACCGATTCAAACTGGATAATATGCTGATTTATCACTTTCTCAATGTGGAACTTTCCAGTCTTGGACACATCAAACCCACATGTCAGATCTGTCAGCACTTAAACAAGCAGAACACAATAAAAAAGAAAACAAAAAGGGAAACACAGTGAAGACAAACACATATCAGCTTGTAAAAGGCCAAAGAAAGGAGAAGCGAGAATAAGAGAGGGAAAG
>CALSBV010012175.1:15515550-15544593 GCA_943590825.1 Bovichtus diacanthus
ACACACAGTCAAACATTAGGACCGTGGAAGATAATTGCAGTGTGTGTCATGAGCTTTTGAAACCAAATTCAGTAATGGTATTGTAGTCACAGAACACAAGGAAACGTCATATTTGCACAAAACAACAACGAAAGGAAGTTCAGTTTTCAAAATGCCTTCGGACTCGACAGGGGAGAACAGTCAAATTCCTGCACACCCTGTGAATCACTAACCAAGCAGTAATGTTATCTATTACCAAACACGCCCTGGAACAGACGTGGCTTTCCTTACCTCAAAGACATACAGGAAAAACAGAAACTCTTCCCCAGGAATCAAATAACCATCGATGATGTTACCAGGAAATCCAAACACAAGCGCAGTCTGTCCTTGTCTCCTCTCCTGTGCGTGCGTAAATGTTTTTAATCTAATGACTAAAAGGTTCAGATTTGTTTTCTTCGATGCCGGCACACCTGCTTCCTAAATGTGTGTGTGTGCATATTTCTGTCAATGTGCCAGTGCGTGTGGGCTTCCAACGGCTGTTTTGCTGCCGTCTCTTTCTGGGCGGTGTATGCTTCTCATTCTACTTCATCTTCCTGCTCCTCTGACAGTCATGTGACCGTACGGGCTGCTGCGATTGGCTGGGAAAGGAGCAGGAAAGGAGGGAGAGCTGGGGTGGATGGCCAGAGGGAGGGTACAGCTATGGAGGAGGGGAGGGAGGACAGGGATGTCTAATGTAGAATGTAAACAGCACACAAACTGCAACTCGCATTTTCAAGAGGAAATGGGAAAATAACCGATAGATAAGTACCAAAATATCGACATGGTTGCATTTAAAGATTTGGCATAGCTGACAGTTATATAGCTTTTTTGTTACACAACAGATGTCAACCGTTAATGGATTGACAAAGTGGGGCATGCACTCGCACAATCATCCACATTATTTGCTTCCCCTGTAATTCTCATCACATTATTATGGTTCCACGTTCAGTGCCAATACAGAGACCACACAGCAACCATCTTCTGCTGCCCACCACCTAATGGGTGTTAGCTGCCTTGCTTTGAATTGAATGCTGAAGAACTACTTGTTCTACTTGCATTCACTTTTCCCCATCAGTGTCACTATTTCAGAATCTATTTTTTATAGACAAAATAAATGTCTAACAAAAAAACATTCCCACACTCCTCAAAGACTCTTCTATCCACCTAGTTCATATTCTGTCCAGTGCCTAAGCTGATTTTAACCCGTTTCCAAAAGTATAAACTATACTTTAGTTTACTGGCTCCAATGTTCAAATATATAAAAGATGATTAAATGAGAGACACAAACTAGGGCAACATCACACTAAGCGTCACACTGCTCTGACGCCACATTTCACCAATGAAAAATGACACCACAAGAAAAAACAGCTAATTTCTCTTTAGATCCTCCCACTTTCTCTATGAATCATGCACGCACATACAGTACATACACACAAAGGTAGGCTTACACATAGCATGAATAGCACGTTTGGCTCAGCTTCACTAATAAATAAAACAGTGTGCAGACTAATTTTAGCAGAAGCATGCTAAATTTAGATTCCATTTGCAGGGTAATGGACTCTCTAGGATGAATCAGCTACAATAGGTAGAGTGGCTACAGTAACTACCTCCTACAAGGGGACAAGATCAGATGGTTTTCAATAGAATGGAAATCTAACTATAAAGCGAGGACTCTGTGGGTATGCATGTCCTATACATGTATTTTTCGAGAACCTTTCATCCGATCTACTTCACGCTAGGCGGGTGTGTTGCTGAGGAAGTAAGGAATCCTGTCCCAAACACAATCACACCTCCTCAGAAGCATTTTTTTTCCACTTTACCCATAGTGTACACAACAGTGACAGCGGGTGTCATTTACGACCGAATGGTGCGTCGCTTTAAATGTTGCTGCTGCAAGGAATTGCGGTACGTCATTACCTCCTTTTCTTTTGGTAAAGGATGGTCCTGTGTTCCCTATGCTAAAGGAGATAAGAAAGGAAGGATTGAAGCACCTTTCCTTGGCATTTATAGAATTCAAACAGCTCCTATCATGGCTGTCACTTCTGGGTCATTTCACTCGGTTATGAACCTTCCTTAGCAAAAAAAAAAGAGAAAAAAAAGAAGACTATTCAAACGGATAAATGTTAAAGAATAACTCACTTTTTCGACGCACTGAACAGGCATGAGTGAACGCATGTCTGGTTGGTAGCAGAGCAAACAGAGCAATGTTTCTCCTCCTACTTATCGGAGCACTGATTCAGTGCAAAGTGAGTTCACCTGTGTCTCGTTGAGTCGACAGCACAGGTGAACCTCGTTGCTCTGCAGAGCTCATCAGGGTCATGTCGGACTGTCAAGTGCCATGTTTTGAACGGCACCGGTGTTTAACAATGGTCCAAAGCTGGTTACTTGGGGCAACTGGGCAAACATTACAGTCAAGGCATGAATATGAATAATAATTGCAGATCACCTAATTTTCCATCATGCTGGATCTGTTGTCTTGAGGTCACATCATGGCATAAAGTTATGCTTGAAGACTCTTTACTGCTCATATTCACACGTATATAGGTCCGCCTTGATGATGTATTGTACAGACAGAGTAATGTCTACATTAATCAGTTGTTGTTGTTTTTAAATGCAGCCTTCTACTTATAAATTCCAAATATGAGCGTTTATCCTGAGTATGTTTATATTGACTGTGTCCTTGTGTATTAAAACGTTCAGTTCAGTCCTGGTTCTTCCAGATTGCAGTTTTCTGATCTAATGTCAAAATGGTATCATACAATGTATACAGTTCACAACATTACATTTCATATGCTCCCTTCCAGATACACACAAGTACATTTTTGTATCACCGCATGATCTCAAATCACATTTGTGCTTGATCGTTTAACAAAGAAATCTAAATTACTAATTAATTTTACTAGGACGGTGCACCCCATGTTTCTCCAGCTGCTATTCGGAGTTGATTACCAGGAACAACAGAGACTATATTTTAGACCTACCATCTGGGAATTTCTGACTGCATAAATAAGACAGCATAAATGTGTTTGGTATAATGCCAACAGTCTTGTGTGTGAATTGGCAAGCGCAACAACTTGAGAGTGTGATTACAGGAAACATAAATCATCCAATAACAACAACTAATAAACGTAAGATAGAGATAAATACGAGATGCTAACAGTGTATGCAGCTGTATGCACTTACTGTAGCAGCTCTGCATCAGTGAGTGCGGTCGACTGCAGCAGGTGGAGTATATGGGAGGACTCTGAAGACGTGCTGAAATCTCCTTCTTTCCCGCCTTTGGCTGTCAGCTTGTAGAGACTGGAGCAGCTGAGAGCCAGCTCCAAGGCATCCATCCAGCACCGCCCTGGAGAGACAGACACATTTTTAGAGGGGAAGGAGCGCCTTCAATAAATTCTGCTTGTAAAAATAATTCATTAAAAAACGTTAGAATGTACACTTCCAACCAAAACAACCACACACAAGCCTCACCATCAGACTCCGATGCTGCTCTGAAGATCAGGTAGTTGCTGGGAAGAGGCTGCGTGATGGAGCCAACGTTCTCTCCTTTGGGACCCTGAGCATAATGATGAAACGATGAGTCACGCTTCATGCCATTTTAGTCATGTTTTACCAACAGAAGCAAATGGCTCTCTCAAGGGCTATAACCATAATGGAGCACTGAACAGGATAATTGTCACTTAAAAAAGAAAACTATTGGGTGAATACAAATGAAAAGGTAAAACTAAAAAGGCAAGGCACATTTATTTCTATAGCACATTTAAGCAACAAGGCATATGGTGCATAGAAACTGAACTCTGCTTGTCCCCGTTTAGTTTTGAGTCAGGGGACAGAGACCTGTCCTAGATGACCTGAGAGGACTGGATGGTTCATAATGTAGCAGAAGATCAGAAATGTATTACCACTAAGTGCTTTATAAGACAATATAATAACAATAAATAAATAAATAAAAATGATTTGACAGACAGGAAGCCAGTGTAAAGACCTCAGAACTGTAGTGAAGCGCTGACAAAACTGAGCATAAATATAATTACAGATAAAACTGCTTTTGTTTTAACCGTTGCAGTGCAAGTAAAGCCTGTATTTTCATTTGACGTTGCTAAACCAATTCTTTTTCATAAAAAACTCCAGTCATGACAACAACAAAGCACCCTTTTCTTTACCGCTGAGCCTACAAACATGTCTGACCTTGACAGCCCAGATGGATTTGTCCAGCGGGTGGTAGAGCTTGAAGCAGAAGCCGTCCTTCTTGGAGGGTCTCTCAATCAGCTTGCACGCGCTGAGCAGGACGGTGCCCACCCAGTGGTCTGATTTGGGAGTCTTATAGATTAAAAGAACTCCGGGCTTCAGGGCACACCACAGCTTGGTCCAACTCTTTAAAGAGCCACGGATCTAAAGCAGAAGGGATGAGATAAGAGGACATTTCAGCAGCAGAACATAATGGGAACACAAGAAATATGATGTTGTTAATGTGATGTTATTACACATAACGAGAAACTACAGGATTGACCTGCAAAGTGCAAAAAGGGCGAACTTTGTGTGCAAATTACAACTAGGATGATGATGATACGCAAAAGGCATAAATGACAGAAGATACAACAATCTGAATAGTGTCTCTAGAGATGTCATTATTCTGGTTGTCAATGTAGCAGCTCTGTCTAAGAGACAACATCACCACACCTTTAGCCAGTCGGACATGATGACAACACTGGGATCCTTTAGTGCACTAAACAGTTCTTTAGCTGCCCGCTTCTTCTCTTGCCTGTAGTTCTGCTTTTGGACCTGTAAAAAAACATCAACACATGAATGACTCATCAGTGTTACTGTTCAGAGGACTGATCTGACAGTACCAACACTAGGTGGAAGCAGAGCCAACCAAACGCTAGCAACAATGCTCTTTGGTTTCATTAACAGGCTTCATTGGTGATCATTTGAAACACAATAGGGTACACATTTAAAATAGAAAGGGGAAAAAAAAGGTTCTAAAATGGCTCGTGTACATTTATCTCACTGAGCTTAGACTGACAAAGACAAAGAGATAAATCACACGCACTTGACGATATCTCTAAACTGCATGATAATGCTCAACATTTCTTCCACAGCAGTCTCAGATAAGAAAGTGATGTGTACCTTGAGAGACTCCTTCCGGGCCAGTTTCTCTGTGGGGGAGGGGCAGTCCTTCTCCACACCATTAAACATCCTGGACTCAGACTGGAGGAGGGAGAATGAAGGAGAGAGATTTAAACTACAGACAAACACTATTACTTTGCTTCTGTAGAGATTTTCATTTATCAAATAGAGATGAATAATCTATTATTAACAACCACAACAGCCTTTTAAACAAACTTTGGGGATTATATTTTGGAATATAGAAACGGCAGAGCCCCATTAGACAAACAATACACAGTTATTTCTTGTGATATAATGCCACAAGTTAACCGACTTGACTCGCTGGCATTATTAACCCTGCATTGATTTATTGTTTCCTTAGCCACGTAGCTCATCTGACCTGCCACAAGTTTGTATGAAGCAGGCGGGTGGCCCTTTCAGACAGAAAGCAGTTCTGCTGTTGTGACCACAAACCCACTAACTTCCTTGGTTAGACATAAAAGGGCGCTGACTGTTTGATGGGCTCCACTGATCACTAAGTAGAGATTAGAATCTCAGTGGTAAATTATGCTGCCGTTTTTCCGTGATGTTTAATTACATAACCAAATGTTCTGCATGCACTAAACCAAATATGACTCACAATTTTATTTGGTGAGCCCACACATGTGCTTAGACTGATCTATTTGTTTTAAAAGAAGCCATTCTTAAAAGCGTAGTACACTATTACAACCTTGTTTAAATGACAACATACGAGGCAGGCTGTGCTCAGTCTCCTATTGTCCTATAAGGACTTTCGGGATGGAAGAAAGAGCAAAAGGCTAGAGATGCAGCTGCGCCTGTGAGTTATTCCACATATAAATAGGCGCTATTGCGAGGCAAAGCGACAAGAGGAGAGGAAACAAGACAAAATGAGATTACCCAGTTGCCATTGGAAACATTCATTGGCCACTCTTAATTAGGGTTAGGGTTTACTAAAAAATGCAAACGATTGTTAATACTAATGCAACACAGGCAGCGCCAGTGTTTGGTGCTTAAGACACAGTTCCCACCATGGCCCTGACATCCCACAGATTTTATAAGACTTACATTGGGGCAGTGTCATGACTTAAAATGTTATTAATTCCTAGTTTGTTAGTGCTGATGTATCAAAAACAGTTTAGTTAGTTTCCATTTCAAATGCAGTGGAAATGACTATCTTGTATATTTTTAGACAACAGTTGTAGGTTTGCCTACTTAAAATCCTCATAGATGTTTCAGGTTGCTCACACTGCAGAGGAAAATAAATCGTCATAGAATACAAAAAGGAAAGGGGCTCACCTAATGAGTCACTTAGAGTGAGCTGCCCAATCAGGAACTGCGTTCTTACCTTGCTGCCTGGGGATTGGGCAGGACTAAGTTCATTACTCAGCATGGAGAGACCGTTCCTGTCTGTGTCACTGCCTGGTGGGAACCCACAACACACAGTCACATACAAATGAACTCTGTGAATAAATCTGCTGACAGACAATCAAAGCATGGCAGCCACACATGCAGATATAAGCAGCAGCTGATGTTTGTTGGTTTGTATGGAATTAGTACAGTAGAGAGCGCAGTACGCCATCACTTTACAGACACTGAAATCCACTGGAACACGCCACTGAAATATCACATTTTGTTAAATTCACATTTAAGTTTGTCGGCTTTAAACCTCTTGGTCTTTTACCTGGGCTGAGGTTGTAGAGGTCGTTGTCTCCTCCATAAGACAAGTTTCGGGTGAGGGTTCGGGGGTCGATTTTGGGTGGGGAGGTGGCGTTGGGGCACAGAGAAAATCTCCGATGGAACAAATTCTCCTCCTTCATCCTGACAACCTGCTTGTCCTCTGCAGGGGGGGGAAGCGCAGAGGGAAGAAAGGAGGGAAGGGAAGATTTGGAAAGGAAGGAGGAAACAGAGGAATGGAAGAAAGAATATTCTGATTAGAACACAATGTTACAAAAATGTTTGCATGCATGTATTTGTTAATCTAATATTAGGATTTAAAAACAATACAAGTGATTCATCCTGTCTTTGTAGCTCTTCTTTTGAATATAATTGTACTTGCTGTCTCTCCCTGCGTCACCGACTCTAAGCTCTTAAACTCCATCCTCGCTCCTTCTCTTTGTGTATATCTACCGCCCAGTCAGGACCCCCGCCCTTTCACACCAACAAAGACCTACTGTACCAGGACATGTCAGCCTGTCCACAAAATGTCACTGTGCGTGGCAGTGACAAGCAGTTCAGACAGCACATTGTCAGTGTATATGACGGATAGCATCCCCAACCAAGTGCAGTCGCTCTGTCCACAGAGGCTCACTGTCCAAGACGACTCCCACCACCATTGCCAGCACTCCTCCATCCTCCCTGTCGGCCTGCATCAACAAGCTTCAGTCCAGAAATTGCTTCGCCCCCAAAAATGCTGCTTCTCCAGTCGTTCCGTTGATATCCACAAGGATTCCCATCTACCAATAAGATGCACATCTCGGCACACAAAAGGGGACACCTGCAGCTACTGCAGATGTGGGCAGGATCAAGCTGTGGCTCTGCAGCTTCATGTTGTTGATTTACAGCAGTGAGTGGATTAGTCATATGTTCAGGCCACAATGCCCACATAAAGGAATCAAAAGAAATACACATACAAGTAGGCATGGGACAATATGAAACTTTCATGTCACGATTATCCTAACTTATCCTAAATTGATAAATTTGCTCAATTCATTAAAATACACTCTTAAAATGGCACAAAAAAGTACTGGAATCACTTTACCTTACATGTCGTTAAGAAACACATATTTGTATTGCATCACAAATAGGAGACACCTTTTTTTTTGGTCAACATTTGTTTAAGTGAAAAACAAACAATCGTAAATAAGGTAATCAGAAATCATAAGGCCCCCTGTGTAAATAAAGGATAAAAATAGCAACACTGTGTGAGTCTGTTTTTTCTTACATGGTCATTTTTGTATAATTTTTTTTTTCACTTCTCTACTATGATAGTGAGCTAGGCAGATGTTTGAAGTTACTCATGAGACGATATTTATGATTATCCCGATAATGGAAATTCACGACAATCAACTTATTGTTTATTTTTTATTATTATTTTTTATATAATCGCAATTTGCGATAAAACCCTATTTCATCCCATCCTTGGATACAAGAAACTATACACACATATGCATAAGCCTTCTCTATACAAGACTGCACATACAGAGACAGACTGTGTCGAGACTTTAAGTCTTCTGTGGATCTGTGTGCTGTTAATGAATTTTCTTCTTTGGTACCCAGAGACACAATGACGTAGCCTCACTTTGTCTGTTTTCTCCTCTCTCTCTCTCGTGCCATGTTTTCTGCTCTGCTGAGTTCTGTAACTATTGACAAGTGGCAAACTATTCAGAGCACGTTATTAACACCTGCTGAGGGTTAAGGCTGTTGCCAGACAGATTTAAACATTGTGCTTGTTCAAACTGGTGCTGAGCTGATCAGAGCAAACCGGAGTCGGCGGTAAACCACTGAGGTTAATGGAGCGTAGCGGTTACCACCTGGGTCTATCTGTACAGCCCCACTGTTCTCTGCTCAGATCAATATAATCCCATTCATTTTCTTTCAGTGCACAAACACATACAGTAGACTCCCAGCCTACAGAGCAGTCTCGCCTACGAGCCATCAATTACAATGTCCAAGAACTGCATGTTACATAAAATTCATTCATAGAACATTTTCACAGACTGATTCATCTTTCAACTCTCCCACATCATTCAACTGTGATTACACTGGTGCATGAGGAAAGGGCCATTTGTCAAAGTGTACATACTGGTAAGTTACACAAATAAGACCTGTGGGTTGACAATGGCTTAAACTGAAATTGGAAACAACATGTAGTGCTGGAGGAGTCCTGGCGGTTAACAAACTCTACCCTCCCTCTACAAGTACAGAAAGTCTATGCACATATTAAAAATACACGAGCACACTCACATCCGTATACTCGTCACACCACTCCCTGCTTCCCTCTGTTTTCTACCCTGCCTCTGTGACTCATTCTCTCAGCCTCCTGACTCCCTTCTCATTTCTGATCTTGCAATCTCTTCGGTACATTTCTTCCTCATGCCCTCTGCTCTTTTTTCCTTTCAAAGAGGCAGTTATGAACAACCAAGATATAAGAGAAAATGTATATTTATTCTTCTCGAAAAGAAGATTTTTCTTTTTGTCCTTGTGGAGCAGGTCTATAAATAGCATTCCATTGCTGCAGTACATGTGTGCATGTGTAGTATGGTGCTGAACCCAGAGTGCAATGCAGGCTGCATGGAAAAGAGCATGACGCTTTAGCATTACACAACAGTATACGTACATAATGGGCTGCCAAACTGTATCAGGACCATCACACATGGAGAATTAACACCACTTACAGTGCAGGCCTTAGGGCGGGTCAAGATGTGGGCAGACATGGAGACCGACAGGACAAACCAATCACAGCTGGTTCTCACAGCTGCAGGGCAGAGATTTGCTGTGAGAAAGACTACAGTATGTGTGTGAGCATATTACGCAGTCTAGACTGAGCATGGATGCGGAATCTACGCATGCCTAATGTGTTTGTATTGTGTGTGGGCCTGTCAGTTGAGCATATACAGAGGCCATTCCAATAGTGTTTGTGTGGTGTTTGTTGAATGACGTAAGCGTAGAAAATGAGTGTGTGGATGTGCATACGTGGCCGTGAGTGTGTGCGTGCCTTGTTGCTGCATACTGAATGGAGGATTACACATGCACATGATGTAGAGCCAAAGGAGAGGGAAAATGCTCGTCTCCAATCCCAGCAGCAGAGGCAGAGCGGGCCGCATTGAGTGCGCATTACTCACAAACACACAGACGTGAGTGCACGGAACACACACTCACACCAGCAGTTGTGCAGCGAGTTACAGCCTTACTACATCAGAGATCCATTTTATAAATTCAAACTATAACCGATATTAATTGCTTTATTGCTATACTGCTATGCATGAACACGTTTAAGTCACCAGAAGAGAATATTTAAAACTTAAAACACAAAAATTAAAACACACTGTTTTCATATCCAAATATAAGGCTACTGTATCTTCTAAGGTTTCATAGCCGTCAGACCGAAATATGAGAAGACACATCGTGATAGAGGAAGTGCCACTGTGAGGGGAAGCATAACTGAACATCAACAGCAAAAGGACATTGAAATAGATCAGTGGGACCAATATAAGTGTGGCCCTCATAAATACAAATAACACGTTGGAAAGGAAACATTAACCTTGTGTGCCCTGGCTAGAAACCCTGAAATACAAAAAACCTCTGTTCTATTATCAGTGACTGATGTATATATCTGAGGTTTTTCAAGTCTCATTAGATTATATATTGACAAAGGAGAACAAATGAGAGGAACCTGTCCGATGAGAACCCAAGGAGAAATTCAAGCACCATTGTTTTACCCTTTGACTGACCTTCTATTAACACTGAAACACAACATGAAATCGTGCCAAACCACTCTCACAACTCACTGTCCACAGCACCTAAAGTTTGCCACGCTAGGCTAACATTCCATCCATCTACCACTCCAATGCTACACAGGTGCTCGGCTAATATTTACCCAGTGATAGGAACAACTTGTGGAAAAGATAACAGCACCGGGACAGTCAATAACGCACATTCCATTGTCAAACATTAACCTTGAACTATGAGAAGGAGGACAGATTAAACAACAACAACAAAAGCTGTCTGACCCAGTTACCTTGCCGAGGTGAAAGCACTTGTCTTGCCGTCACATGGGGCCTGCTCGTTTTTAGTAATCATTACACCAACTGGCAGGAGGAGGAGGAGGAGGAGGAGGAGGAGGAGGAGGAGGGGGAAACCGAGTGAGGTGTCATGTTGACATGTTCCAACCTGTATATTGTTAACATGGTTGACTGATCTAACAAGCATAATCCTCAGTCTCTCTCAGGGACACACAAGACTGGGCTGCAGATGTAGTGGCTGAGAGTAACCTTGGCTAGTTTTCTATTATTACATTATGTTGCTAGAGAGGCCAACTGTTTCACATTATCCCAATAAACAACCCACATTCTACCAAAAATCCTGCACGAGAAAGTGGCTGAGAGACAGTTTACTCAATTGATTGATTACACATTGGAGCAGCGGGGAACATGGCATCATGCTGGGTTTTAGTTGTAGCACTATGGCCATTTCTATACTAATGCCAGTGAATTTAAGATGCAAACTTTGTGTTGTTTTCAACTTTCTCTGAGCAACTATGAACTATAACAATGTTCAGATGATTTCGTGAACATAAAATAGTGATTAGATCAGCAGTCTCAATGCATTAATGTAGGAGCTACTGAGGGTAAACAGTTAGTGTTTGTAGTTGCAATCAAATCAGGATTTTACACTGGTATTGTCCGATAACTGAACCAGAAAAAAAGTACAATATAAATGACAGTAAAAATGTGTGTCATCATGAAACAAACAGCAGTAGTTTAACCCACTGAGACCAAGCAGAGTAACCAGGCTGTGTTGTTTATCAGCTGAAACAGGTCGACCTAGTGAAAGTGTTGTGTCTTTTCCCCTCAGTTACAGTATGTTCACACTGAAAAGAAGGCTACATTTGTGGTCAACACATTATCTAGAAATCCTACAAATCATACACTGACACCCAATCCGTCAACACTACTGCTATTTAAGGCGGAAGTGTCATATGGAGTTCAAGATCCCTGATTTAGCAGTCATGTTGGCCCTTCACCCTGTCCCTGCTGTCATTCCCCTCCCAAGTCTCCCCACACACACACACACACACACACACACACACACACACACACACACACACACACACACACACACACACACACACACACAGTATTTCAACATTGAATCTAGCCTAATCTAATTTCAAAAAACGCAAAAAGGCAAAACTAGATGTTCATTTGAAAGTTTCTCCAGAGGAGGGGAAAGGTGTGTTGACTTGCTTAAAGTCGGAACTTAACTTTTACTTGAGTCGTGACCCCCCCCCTCATACCGGCAGGTCCGCAACAATGCTGTCGATATAAAAATGGTCTGGGACACAAAAATGGTTGGTTACACATCTTCAGCTAACGCACTGCCATTTGCGACTGCACAGCCAGGAGCTATTATGGGATGATATTATGCATATTAATAATTCAACAAGTTCTGCCCTGACTGATGCACTTTGCTACATTTTAATTTGCCAACATGTTGGCTGGGTGACATCATGATTTTGAGTTTGGAAAAAAAAACGGGCAGCCCAAGTACACACACAGACACACATTTAGTCTTTCGCGTATAGCTGATTTCGGGAACAACTACCCCAAAATTTCAAACTAGCCTATGACAGTTGGACACAAGAGCTATAGATGATAAACTAGGAAAAAAATAAAATGGGTATAGAAATATACTATTATTGATTCTAGTACAATACCCACTATCAGAATTTCTCAAAAGGAGACTAAGTGTCAGCCAAACACAAATGTGGCCTTGACTAACAAACTACACTTTTTGCAAATGTGTGTATAAATGTGCACACTCTAGAAAGTGCTAAGCTTGTGTGTAAGAGTGTGAGAGCCTTGCAATTCTGACAGGCATCATCAAGCCAGCTGTTGCTAATATGATGGCACAGATTAAATCCACACACTCCCTCCATCCTTCCATCACTCCCATCTGTCCTCCCTTCAGCACCCCCAACCCTGTTAACCCCAGTCTCCAGTGAGGGAGTAATGGATGGCCCTATGACCTAGATATACACCAATAGACTGTCGCCAAGTGCAGTATGTACATCAACAATGAGCACTGCAACATACTGTAGCAGACAGACCACGTGTTTTTCTTCAAATGGTACCATAGGGAGAGTGGGGATGCACACGCACAAGCAAGATGTGCAGACATTTGTTCCATTCGCTCACGTGTAGTGCATTTCAACCACTATCTCTTCTGCAGGATTGCTCACAGACATTGTTTCCATCCTAACAGCATCCACCTGTTCATTGCATTTTAGCATCATGCACAACATGGCTAAAATCCTTCAGAAGTCAGGTCAAGACATTGTCAAATCCGCCCAGTAACACACACGTTGACTCACCTGAATCTATCCAACACCATTTTACACACTGGCCTTAAATAAATTCCTTGAGCAAGAATAGGCAATAGAAATAGTTTGAGTGATGGTCACAGCTCTACAAAGTTGTCACAGCTGTTGTCCTGACTAAGAAATGGGAGAAGTAGCCTTAGAAACTGAAATCTTTAGCATTCAAAACATCTCTGTAAATAAATAATCGAAAGCTATGACTACTGTGTCTAAAAGGAAGAAGGCAGAACTAGGTTAGCTGTTACAGTTTAAAAGGGAGGCTATTTTTGTGACTCTGTGGGAGGATGTGTGGTTCAGTTCTTCTATTCTGAGTCTTGCAGGGGGTGCATGTATATTTTAAGAAACTTGCATGGAGAGAATGCCTTCCAGACAGACTTCCCATTTGATCTTACTTAAAATAGGAAACTCCGTTTGTTGTGTGGGGACTGCGGTGGTCCGTTACCATGGTATGCCTTCACTACACCTACACCATACGACCACAGTCTCCAACCTATTCTACCCAGAATGCCCCTCCCTGATGCTGCAGCAAAGTCAAAAATTGTACATCATGTTTCTATTCTATGACCATCTGTTAACTTTCTTCAGGGTCTTGCTCATCTGATCAAGCATTCGAGCCTGTATGTAGTGCAGAAAAGTTGTCAGAGGTTATCAGAGTTCTTGCCTGCTGTGACCCAAGTATTCGGGGGAAGGAGAGGGACTAAGGTTTTGTTTATTGGGAAGAGTGCCTCTACTGTTTTCCGTGTTTCAGGTTAGACTGGCAGGAGACAACCTCCCTTCGTACACACAGCCGGTCTCTGGGAACAGAGGCTTCTGTCAGGGAGAAGGGAAAGAGCAAGGTAAACATAGCCTGAAAATGAGAACTAGGACTCCCTACAAGGGGCTGGGAAATGAGCTCAGATTCTGGTTCAGCAAAAGATTAACAAACCTGTACGTGAAAAGAGAGCCAGAGATATGGCTATATCATAATACAAGCACAGATCCAAAACAAATTGTATCAAAAAAGATCTCAAAGTATTTTTCTCAAAAGTGTGTACTTTTCCCAATCACATACCTACTTTAAGCCCCAAACTTCCTGATACAAATGATCACACTGAACAAAATGTCTGCTTTCACTCCACGCGACTGGTTGCAAAAAGAAGTCAGATTGTATAGAAGTCCATACCTAAATGACCCTACTTCTCGCCTGATTTATTACACCTAAGTAAACATTTAACTAATGAGTTTATGGTCTTAATCGCTAGTTTCAAGTCTTCTTCAATACAGCATGATGTTCATGTTTTAAGTTACGGTAAAGCAGGCGATAAAGCATATATTCTCGACAGATATCTGGTAATCTTAAAGTGATAAGACTTAACAACCCTGGTGAAAAGTCCACCAACAACCACGTTAAAAGTTTATATTCCTAAATGTTTTAATGAAACAATTATGTTCCTCTTTCTTAATGAATCAGAAATCTCATCTATGGTTCCACACACTGGAACCATTTGACCTGGTAGACAGACCAAGCCAGCTGGCTGTCTGTACAGTTGGATCCAGGCCAGGGGTGGCTGTGTGTGAGAAGCAGCCTTAGGCAGGCCGAGCCAGGCTGAGCTGATGAATGGAGTGGTGCCAAGCATGGTCACTTTGTTTACATAAGTTGCATCATTATGCAGACACAAACACACATGCACATGTATACACTCACAGAGAGACACGTCCTAAACACTGTCTGTATCAGAGGACGTCAATGACACACTATGAGAGGCTGCAGCCATGACTTTGACTTGCACATCCTCCCTTGCTTGTTTTCATGGCGTTCCTTCTCTTGGAACATCAAGGACATTCATAGTACAGTACCACTTTACCACAATTAAAAATCCCCTCAGAGTCAGATTGGTTTCCGTCTACAGGTTAATTCCACTGACGGTACTTCCCTGAATATCAGCATCAGCACACTGATTCCCACATACAGTACATGCACCTGCGACTACAGAGACACAAACAGACACCGACACAGACCACTGGTCCAGTAACTCAATTACAGCTGGGAGCCAGAGGAGGCATAACAGAGAATTTAAAGATAGGCAGTGGAATTTCTTGTCAACAAACATGGTAGGGCTTCAGCAATGAAGCATTCTTCTCATTATTGTGATGATTATTCAAGTAATAATTTGAGAATACTTCTTTTTACAGTAAAATTAAATATAAGGGAAATTAAGTGAGACTGGTCTTTATAAAATTTAAATGAGTGACTACATAAAAACATTCATTTTAGAATTCTGTGAACATCAAGCCTGCATTTATTTATTCATACATATTCTGGTGTTCTTCCTTTGGCATGCGTTAGTAAACATTGGTATATTCCATAGCAATCATACAGAGCCAAGAAGTAGTAAGTAAACACTTTGGATTTCCATGCAGTTTTTAGTCATAAAATGTGGTCTGATATTCTTCAAAGTCACAATAATGGAAAAGCTTAATCTGCCTGAAAGTCAAATAAAAACAATTACATGTTTGTTGATCACATCTTCACACTGGCCAAGAGTAATTTCAGACCATTTCCCTGTACAAAACTGTATAATTATATTAATATTTCAATCAATGGCTCCCTTCAATTCATGTCACATATTCTCAATTGATTTGAGGCCAGGATTGACCTTAAACATTCCGAAACATTACTTTTTTTAAGCCATTTTGTAGTTTATTATATTGACTTTAATGCAAATCAGATTTTTCATCACATTTTATGGATGAATTATGCATAAATATAGGTAATTCAAAAGGTTTCATTTTCTTTTTTTGGCACTGTATACACTTTCACTCAATCAGTATTACACACAGTCTATAGGACTGGATCAACTATCTTAAATTATCGTTCTATCACTAGTGAGATATAACAGAAAGAAGCGGACTGTGAAGACAACACTGGAGATTGAAAATGTATCTTCTGCCTGGCTGGGAAAATATGCCCTTCAGACAAGGCACTTAATACCAAACTCCTACAAGGAAGAGGCAGAGGTCAACATCAATGTACTTTGTATTTACAGGCCCACCCTCATTGTGTATCTGTTTGATGGCATAGCAGGATTTAGCAGCATGAGAAAACCTTCCATGGTTAAAGGTGAAAGTAGAATATACAGTATGTCTGGGGAACACATGATTGTGCTCAGAGCAGTTTAATAACTGTATAAAAAATACCTATCTAAGAGATTGACAGTATCAACAAATATGATATCTAGCTTCCCACCAGCTCTAAATGCCACTCCCATATTTCCACTGCCAAAGCTGAAAAAGTTAAGCATGAAATGTATCAGCCAATTTTACTTATCACGTGGCACCTTGAATTATTAGAAAGGGCTGTGGAAATTAGATTTATTTCCTGTGCTCTACTTAAAAGGCCCTGTTACATCATTATAAGGCCTTTTTATAGAGCTGGAAACATCTGTGGCAGTAAAGGGAAATAATAGGATTTGGAGGTTGCATAGAAAGTAGGCCTGGTTGGTCGAATATTCGTTCGTTGTTTAGGTATTCAGGCTTTGATTTTAGGAATTTGTTTTTTGGTTGTTTCCCCCCCCCCCCCCCTTAAATGTAGGCTATCAATAAAGGAGAACGGCTAAGTACATTTCATCAGGCAGAGGCTCTTCTGCCTGTGTGCTGGAGAGACAGGAGGTGTGAAGGGTTGGGAGGAAGATGTCTGCCAGCACATGGAGCAGAACTGGACAGAAGGAGGGTCATTAAGCAAGGGATAACAGATGACCAGGTTTAAGATAAATTACTTTAATCAATAATACTAAAACAAAAAGGAGCAGCCCAGTGGGAAGCAGGCAGTAAGAGCACATTACAGACTCCTCAGACTATAACATACCATTTAATCTCACCAGTTGCCACGGACTAATACATTATGGCTTATATATTTTCTGAAATAAAGTTTGATTTGAGCAATTTAACTGGAAACTTTAAGTTTGTCATGAGCTCTGCAATAGTATCTCTTGCCAACCCAAACCGGAAGCGTTTACCTTCCCCATCATCTCATGAGCTGGTTGCTGGCCAAAACACTGACTGCATATTTAAAAAACTGAATAAAAATATAATTGCTAAAAATATAAAACTGCTTTGCCAGCAGAAATATGGTGCAAAACCTATGAGAAGTATTAAACTTGAGGAAAAACGGCCTATACTGCAGCTACAGAACTTTATGAATGAACAAACAACAAAGCAGAGGATGTAGGGGAAATAAGGAAAAGACTCTTGTTCTGGACCTGGTAAGTTTTGAAATGGGTCCGAGCTATCACACACCTACACAGGAACATTTAGCACACACAATGTTGGTAAATGTTGCTGGCTAGATATAGCTGATGTATATATTTCAATGCATTGTCAGTTTATAGAAAATACACAGCAAAAACACTTCAGCAGTCACATTAGTGCAATCTTGTTCAGTCTGAACACTACTTTAAACCTAATGTCAGGTACCTGCAAACGCTTCAGGGAAAACTCCCTCTGACCTACACATTAAAGCTGCCAGCCATTCTTAAAAAATAAAAATAAGACACTTTTTAAATGGCACTGTATTGTAGGAGATCTGTGCTTTTATTGTAAGATAATTACTTAAAATAGGCACTACCATACTATGAAACATTATCCTTTTCGCAATGTCCATGTTTGTTTATCATCTTCCAGTAAAAACGGTGAGCGGGAACAAGCCAACTTCTTAAGCTGCTTTCACATAATCAGCAGTGAAACAGCTCTGCGCTGGCTGTGCCGGTGTTTTCCTAAGAAGAGAGCGGTGCCGCCCAACGAGGCGGAAGCGGTACCCTTGCCATGGCGCACTGCTCGAAATTGCCACCGAGCGCTGTGCTCAAAGTTAAAATGATTTCAACTTTGACCTCGATTGCCGCCGACCTTTCAAAGCGCAACCAATGACATAACAGCTGTATGAAGTGGCACAGGCAAGCAAGGGAAGTAACCATGGAAACAAAACTAACGAGTTGCCTTCACAGCCCTATCTCGCTGCGATGAGCACAGAGAACATTTCCTATCATGTGAAGGCAGCTTTACCAAACTCCAAGGCTCTCTTACCTAGGAACAAATACACTCTTACCAAAGAACAAGTTGGCCAACTGTCAGTATAGGACTGCTGGGTGCTCTCAGACCTGAGATGAGTGAATCGTGCCACAGCAAGACTGGCTCATGACTTGTAACACATGGAATGGGAAGTAATTGGGTCAATCTTCTAAAAATGCAAGTTCTGCCCTTTGTCCAAGCAGTCACTTAATAGTCCTGTCACCAGCCAGCCCAGGAGCTAAATTAACATAATGTAATGAGACTAGACTTTTTCTATAGGTCTAATGACCAGTCACTGTACTCCACTTCCACTCCTGTCTAGGTGAAATCTCCTCATTCTAGTCCAGCGTTAATCAAAACAATCCCTAAATACAAGAACACTTTGTCATAACTATGCGCAAAAAGGTTCTTTCTTTTTCCTGCAGGAGAACCATTTTTTTTTACTAATTAGCAGGTTTCTCAAAATAGTAATAAAAAGCAATATTACATGCAAATGATCAAAAAAAGACTGCTGCATCACAGCCTGACTCCAGGAGTCTGTTAGCCCTTTGAAACAGATTATAACTCATGTATAAAAGCTTTTTCTTAATAATACCATTTCATTTCATAGAGCCTCTTCAGTACAACACACCAACTGCATGCAGAATTATGGTGTTCCTGAATAACCAAACATATCCTGAAAATAACAATAGATAGCATGTCTATCTAAGATATGTGACTCTGCTATAAGCTTGTAAATAAAGGGAGTAAACACTGAGAAAAAACAGACAAAAGGTTCTAAGGATTAGAGAAGCAGGTGTATTACGTTATCTGCATAGTCTTGACTAATATAATCTAAATTATCTGCATAGTCTTGACTAATATAATCTAAATTATCTGCATAGTCTTGACTAATATAATCTAAAACAAGTCTTTTTACATAAATCCATGTTCTAAAGTTGAGGGGGTTCCATGTTTTACACCCATGAAGACATGAAGACACACATCCATGTTCGCATCTGTAGTTGCCAATTAACCTAACCTGCATGTCTTTGGGAAACCTATGCAGGCACAGGGAGAACATGCAAACTCCATACGGAAAGGCCCCGGTCAGCTAACCAGTTGCCCCTTCAAGGATCAGTACAACAAAATAACATTAAAATATCTCTCCCTAATGTCCCCCGTGGTATCTATCTATGCATACAGTTTTTTGTTTTATTTGCCAAGGTTTGAGATCTCCACCACCTAGAATTCTACTTTTGCCTTCATTATGCTGTTTCAGAAAGAATAGAAACGTCCAGATTCGTTTTCATGTGTCAATAATACACAGGAAAAGGCTCAGATCCAACACAAAGATGGATAAAGCCACTCTCCAGGAACACAATAAATAAACATAAATCTCACTCTGGCTCTCTCAGCAAATTACACTTTGCTCACTGATCAAAGGAGACGGCTGGGTACTACCAATGCAGATGCTATGTAGCATTGCTAGCACCCCCCTTAATATATTCTTCCTAAATACCAATTTAGGCCTCATTGTCCTTTAGATCCATTGTTAGAAGGTCATGCCCTGAATGTATGACTACTCTTTCATGAACCTGCTCCAGGCTAACATGTAGTAACAATATATACAGCACAACTCAATGTCCAATCCTATTCCTCTTACTGCACCTTAAATCATCCATGTTATACTATGCTACATAAAGTAATTTGTGGATCAAATGATTAGCATGAGAGGGTTAGGAAAGACTTAATATGGAAAGGAGAGAGGTTTTACTGTTAACAACAACTTCCATATTTCTATTTATCTTGTTATTCCTCTCTACAGCAAGTCAAAGACCAGGTAAATATGTCTTTAAACTTAATTTAATAGTTAGATAGGGCTATCATGTCTCCTTGGTCATTATCATTTCGACAAGTAAGAAGGCTTTAAAGGTGACATTTTGGCATTACTGTGTACAACTAGCAGTACCTCTTTCATTCAATTAAAGATTAAAAGTTGAGTTCTTTCTGCATTTTCAACTTGTGTTAACCAAATTGTAACCACAGTACTCACTGCAAACTGCTGGTTTGGGGTGACAAACCAACAGTTCAATCGACCCCCCAATCCAATGTAATAGATTGGAGGGGGGGATGAAGACATCCTCCATCTGTTGAAGTAGAAAGCATGATTTTATTTAAATAATGTGACTAGTAAATTGACACTACGTTGTGTGCACAATACTAAGCTATATTAATGGAACCAAGAACAGATAAGTGAACTACGTAACCAGTCAGTCAGTAGACAGAAACATAAACTATAAAGTATTTATAACCATTATCTTAACATTGTAGTAAATAAGATAAGTCGGAATGTGTGTGGCTTTTAAGGCAGACAAAAAAGAGAGAGAAGAGTAGCCTGGGTGTGGGCTGCTGGGTACAAGTTGAGACATTTATGCCTGGTTACTGTGTAAATTGCAGTTAAACCTCATACGTCTCCATGTTGCAAATACATGCCAAGGTAAACAGCTTGGGCAAGGCTGAATCCAAACGCTTCCTGACTGATATGAGCATGCAAGTGGTGTTATTTCGCGGCTGCCACGGAACAATCTGCTACCCTCTTAGGGATGTTCAGAATAGCAACGCAAACATAGTTTCAGGATACCAAAAGGACTGCACCTTCACTTTCATCAGTGTGATTCTACCACAACGACAGGAACTTTTTTTTTTTTTTTACATTAAGAGGGCCAAATTAATACGTAGGAATAAGTGCAATAACACCACCTGGTTTCCATCTTTACACTCAATAGACAGATGTGCGGAACAGCTGATTACGTCCAGTCCTGCTTTTACAACTAACCAACACCATAAAGATACTGGTCCACTTATCCTTCCAGGAGAGACCAAAATACACACTGTGCTCAGGATGGAAGGCTGAAGAAAGAAGTAGTAACTAGTCATTACACTTCCTCGGCCACTGTATGAAAGACCAACATGTACTCCAGGCAAACTGCCTGTTTTAGGGCTTTACGTATCTCTCTAAAGTATCATTCTGTAGCCAACTGTCCTTGTGCAACCCAAACATTTACTCCCTTCTAACCCAAATGTGACACACCCTGTAAGATCCTGATCCCAGTTATGTCAAACAGTTTCTCTTCTTTCAATGCTACACTGTGATCCAACTTTGCAAAATTGAAACAGAACTGCTCACATGGGAATACAGAAGTCACCATAACAGCACAAATGTGAAGCTTTATTGCACTAACTGACATTGTGATCAAATAACTGCAGAGAGCAAGTACACTTAAAATGTAATAAAAACTGGCATTAACAGAAAGTACATCTACTTCACACCTTAAGAGACATGCCCCAATTCTCTCTTCTGCTCAAAAAGTGAGTTATCTCTCCTGGCAACACTGGGTAAAAATGAACTTGCATTTGTGTCAAATTATGAAAGTAGACTGACGCCTGAGAGAAAACAGGTTCATATCTTAAACCTCAACCTTGGACTGTAACATGTGAATGGCGTATGCAAACCATTTGATTAACTGAAACTAAAACAGATAGCTAGCCAATGTAACAGAGCGTATGCATTATTAAGACAATAAACAGTAGGCTTGCAGGTGACAGCTCAGCTTACCTTTCACCTGAGCTGCAGGAGACACTGCATCCAGAAGCCTTTGTTGGAGCAGCCTGTCTCACCTGCAGAGATACAAAAGTAAGAGTAAGGTTTCACTTTAACTCGCACAGTAAAATCAGACAAACTGCCTCACTGCCGGCGGTGTCTCTTTTTTCCATGCTCCTCCTGGTCACACCACTGTGTTAAAGAGGGTGGAGAGCAAACCCCACCCAGTCTCACTCCTAAGGGAGCCACTAATGTCTCTTTAGGTCTGTTTGCCACCTGCACACACACCACTCTGTCGTAAGGTTACATCAAATCTCAAGCGTAGATTTGAAACTAAAGAACTACTTGAGCAGTCCATCATCCAATCCAAAAAGAAAAGGTAATTGAAAGTAAAATTAGAACCAATAGCAGTGTCAATGCTTTTTCATAGAAAGAAACGGGATTCTATTCAGTGTGTTTACCGAGGCAACAAAAATACTGCAGCAGTCAAGCTAACCATGCTCAAACACACACAGACACTAACACACAAACTATCCAATCATGAGAGGACTACTACTCTTACAATAAACAAATACACACATAGTAGGATGTGAATCCCGTCCAACTAAAGGAATGTCACAGTATAATGTATTTCGAATCCACTTCTCTCATATAATCAAAATTTTGACTCTCATTCTATTTGGCTGCACTTGACATATATTGTTTACAGCTAAAAATGCTGTTTTCAACACCGCATTCTGGTCTTTCTTTTGTTTTCCCTTGAAATGCCTTTTAATTCTGCCCGTGCAAAGAACAATGCATTCTCGAACAGCTGGGATGTGTGATAAGCCGCAAATCCAAAAACCAAAACAACACACAGCAAGCATATTTTCACCAGGATCATATAACATAAATATTTTTGTTGGATCATTACTATTTCAGAGGTAGGAGAACTTCACTTAAAAAGATACAGTATCACCAAGTCTCTGACTTTACCAAGATTTTCAGTAACTGTATAAAACCTGCAAAAAAATAAATAAATAACATAAATTCAGCAGTTCAAAAAACGACCTTGGCATGGATCTCTGCCAATGACACCGCAGTTAATGATCTAACGGCAAACCAACAAGCGTAAAATGGGTTGGGCAGTTGAGACAGAATCTTTGCCTTTAAATCCTATCGCTGAGCAAAAGGAGGAAGCCATAACACTTGAGTACGTCTAACCTAAATAAGAAGTGAACTGAGAGAGAATCCCTGAGCTGACAGCGCTTGAGGGGCAAAGACAAAGGAGGGAGGCAGTGCAGAGATGTAAGCCAAACACAGACAGCAAGTAGAGGAAAACAGAAAGACATGGTGTAGAGGGAGGGAAGGAAGGGGTAATCCAAGACTGGCTGAGAGGGACATGACATCCTCAAAATAACCAAAACAGCACTCATTTCTATATACATATATATAATTTAGTCCTTAGTTTGTCTTACATGCACAACATATGGCACAAAAACAATAAAATATACATTTATGACATGTAAAAACAGTAAAAAAGAAAAGAAAAGTGACCAAAGACACTGACCCAGAATGTGACATGGTTTGGATGGAAGGACTCCAAAACTACTTTTCTAATACACACTGCTAGCTGTCCTACATTTTCTCATTCAGACCAGTCGTTTAAGTCTGTTCTTAGGACCAATTCACAGTGTAATAAAAAACAAACAACATGCCATGTAGATGTGCAAGATTATGAGCATGCATTCACCACATGCCCTGTATTCCTGTCTACCTCCACTATGCTGTCCAATTACACACAAAAACAACATTTAAAGCCCTAGTGTTGGATTTGCCAAAGTCTTTTACTTCCAAATTCTACTTGTATCTTCAAGTATCAGGGCCAAATGAAATTCAGCGAGGGAGCCATTAGCCACACTAGCCCTGCAACTGAAAACTATATGGTTATGGATGGGTGAAACACTGCCTCATGCATATTTTATAACCAGCGCTCTGCATGCCTCTTCGCAAGCATTCAAGTAAGTAACATTTACATCAGAGCACTGTGAGCTTAGCTCGCCAACTTTCCCAGCAAGAGAGCCAAGACTGACTCATAGGAGGGGACCAGGCCAGATCCTGCCCACTGATTTATAGTTGTGTCTCTGGCTCGATTAAGGGAAACAATAGGAAGGGTGTGAATAACTTGAGGCAATGAGTAGGTGCTCCAACTAGAAATATAGTAGTGGCTAGAGACGGAGGCAAAACCGATAAGTGATAAAACACTGGCTGTTATTCTGACATTAGATTATATTGATCTATTCAAATTATACCAAACATTTCACATCTGTCCATCTTCAGTGTTTGAATAGTGTTACTGTAGATTATTTACATGCTTGGGCAATCTTATTTTTATTTTTGGCCTTCCTTTATCTGTCTAACTTCTTCACAGTTGTTTTACTTATTAATAATATTATTTTAATTTAATATTATTATTATAATATTATTTATTTTAATTATTATATTTAATTTTTCTAAAGGGTAAAAAATGTACCTTGATGTTGTGGGCAAATCATTAATAATCTCAAAAGATTTAGTTTTAAGCAGGTTACACGTGGTTCTGTAATGAAGGTAAATCAAAAGCCAACTCTTAATTCCGTGTCTGTTTAGAGGGTACATGTTTTCAATGAACTATTATTAGACAAAGTCCTTCATCTGCTCCTGGATCTGATATTATAATCCAAATGGAAAATGAAGGCTGATATTTACAAGTGCCCTTAGTTATACAGGGCTGATTGTTTTGTCCAGTGAAGCCACTGGACACACAGACAAACAGACCATAAACTTCATCAACCTCCCCGTAGGAATGCAGAAAAATCACAAGCCTAAGGCCTGGGGACACAAAGTGAGCACTCACTGCTCATAATGACAGCAGATTAGACTTTACAGGAATGGCACAAGGTCTAAGGTCTAACATTAAGTACACTCAAATGCCTTGCAGACTAATTATTGCTCATCACATACCCTCCTATCCTGGGGTCTGTTATCTGTGCCATTAGGTTTAACTCTGGGTTGGAACAATAAAACTAGTAAGCAACATGGGACAAACAGTGAACAGCAACTATCTAAAAGGAGCCCTTTGTCCCTTGCTTGGAAACTAATGACCGTGCTCTTAATAATGACGATGATGCAGAATAGACAAAATTATGACAGATAACGTTTAGCCTTTGTAAGCCTAACAAATTGCACTCAAGAAAGAACAAACATGTGGTAATGCAAGGTAAACAAACACAGCCGTAGAGCAGTGTCTTTAACATTTAACTGGATGAGTTCTTCCTGTGCAGCTTCAGATACACTTGCTTCTAATAAAAAGCAAAATGTGTCTGTATTGTGTCACACTGATAAAATGGCTTACTTTAGAAAGATAGTTCTGAAGTTCTATGTTTATTAGAGATAATGCACTGCTGTACACTACTTTCATTTACAGCAAAAACAAATGTAAGTATTGTCTGTAAATATAAGCACTAATTGACATTGGTGTCCTACTAGATGTAGAGCCCAACATTCTGCATAATAATTACCAAAATATTAATCGTGAATGGCAATTCATCTTCATAAGTGAAGTGTGGCTGAGGGGCGGCCAGGTTTTTAAATTAGGCTGTGATAACCAGGTTGTTCATTAAATGCTTCGGAACTGAAGCACAATTGCAAAGCAGCCAGTAAGAATTAGTGTCTTCAAGCAGAGAAGGGTGTTTTAATACAGAAAACAGAGGTATAACGTGGTTCTTTTTAACTTTATATAAGTACTAGGGGTGTCACAATTCTCCAAATCCAGAATTCAATTTGACTTTCTATTTTAAAAAGGTCACAATTCGATTAAATTTTTCAATTTAAAAAAAATGTTTACCAGCACCGACAGCTTATTCTTAAATTCCTTCCGATGATTGAATTCTAATTCAAAAACTAATTTATAACTGATAACATTCATAATTTCATAGTTGTTGAACTGTCAAATAAAACTCCATAATAGGTTTGCTGAATCCTCTTCCAAATGACCCCAACTATGACATTGTTAAATTTGAAGTTTCTAAACACTCGAAATGGCGTTCTCTCTGGATTGGATGACGCTGCACAAAGAGATACGTTTTGTTTTTGTTTTGCATCGGCACTATGGGAAGATTAATAAGACTTGCGAGCAGAGGAGGCCATGCCCCATGAACAGCAGGTTCTCTTCTGTGCTCTGCAACAGCTGTCTGTCTGTCCGTCCGTCCGTCCGTCCGTCCACACTAAAGCGGCTCTGCTTCTCTTGTAACACCAGTCATCATTCTCAACCCAGTCATATGTTTTTTGCCAACATGCAATGAATGTTCTTTATCGTTTCAACTCTTATGTTGTTTATATCGACAGCCATTTTAAAAAAAAAAAGTCTCCCTGTGTCTGTCTTCACGCGTCGCTGTACTCACATCCCCGGGACTGTGAGACAGACACCGGCAGAGCAGTGCCATGTCAGTATTTTACAGTTTGTTTTTTTTTGCGAGTAGTGACCCGATCGGGCAACTGGATGATTGCATTTGCTGGTCCGACGTTTGTTGAACGCTTTCTGTATCAATTTGGAAGGATTTAAGTGTTACAGTAGGGGAGACCGGTTGAAATTGTAACATCTCCAATTGCACCAATCAGAACTAACTTTTGAATATAAAAAAAAATTGACAGATCATATTAAATAATATTATTTAATAACAGCAAACAAATGAAACTGTATACAATTCATTTACAGGTTCCATATACCTTATGAAGTAATTATGTCAATATGAATTGTGAATAGGTTTTCACAAATTCATTAAGTATTTTTGAAATAAGCATGTGACCCGTTTTGATCCCCGCAAAGCATTGAAATCAAGAACCGTTAAGAATCGAAATCGATAAGTGACACTGATCAAATCACTAAAAGAAGCTTGAATGTCAAAATCAGCAGCAAACTGTAAATAGTGCTGCATCATCAAAAACATCATAATCTGGCATTAAAGGCATTCTGACATTTTTGAAAAATGCACTTGTTTGCTTCCATACCAGGAGTTAGATGAGAGGATCTATATCAATTTCATCTCCGTGCATTCAGTACAGAGATCAGACCAAGATGTGTTTATCTGAGCACAAAAGAGCGGAAGCGAGGGGGGATGGGGGGTCGTGGTGGGATGCTACAAGCAGGCAGTCACAAACACTGGAGGGTTGAATCCTGTAGAAGTGGTTTAAAACGTTTCTATGACCATTTTTGATTTATTTTGTTTACTGTGTGACACCTGGTCACTGTCAGAAGCCATTGCAACATTGTCAACTGTCCATGGCCACTATTAATGGTAAAATTCAAAAGATACAGCCACCTTTTATATACAGAGGGTTAAATACCCAAAAGATGGATTTTGGGTGGAGTATCACTTGAAGACTGAAGTCAGGAGATGGTCCTAGGTCATGGAACCCGTTCCATGCTCTGAAACCTGAGATCTTTCTAAAAAGGTTAAGGCGATACTTGATTTTTTGGCAAAGACAGCTACGACAGAGTCACAAGTTTCCTTTTAGTGTAATTTAACACAGTGTCACTTTCTCCCCTCACCCGACTACTTCATTAGGAAAACAGAGACTAGAAACACTACACAGCCTCATAAATGCAACGCTGATACTTGGGTATTCATTTTCTGAAGGAACAAAGTTGTAACATTACACCGATAGCTGTTAAACGACTTGTTTGAAGCCAAAGAAATGCCATTACATGAAGAAAAAAAAACAGCCAATCTGACAAAGTCTGCAGCGAGCACAAAGAACCATGATGACCATCCAAAGAGGCCTTTAACAGGCTGGCATTAAACCCATTACGTAATCAAGCCTCTCAGACTCATCTCTCGCAATAAAAAACTCAATGTAATAAAAATGAGTCACAAACCTAAAACGACCCCGCTGTTAACTCAACACAAACACTTTGGTTTATCCCTTGAAACAGCAGATTATCAGCATTGGACATGGGGGGTCCACAGTGACCAAGTCCCTGTGCAAGGCCTGCCTCTCAGAATAAAACAAATGTAGATTGTGACGAGGACACTTGTGCCTTTGCCTACTTGTACTGTAGGTAATTTGCGAAATTGTACAACAAAACAAAATAAACACATAATAAATGATCATAGCACAGACAGGAAGCAACAACCCTCAGTTGGAACACTCTCTTATCTTATGACACAATAATATATCCATCACATGTACACAAAACATGTGAGCATTCATATACACACACACAAGCATTAACTTTGCAGTTTGTATGAAATGGCCTGCATTTTTGTTTAAAACATTTAAAAAATGAACTAACATTATCAACCGAATGTGAAGAGGTTACAGTATTGAATGTTACGTCAAAGATGTCTATGTATTGTGTTGCAGAGATATCTACTGAAATTAGCATGCTAATTGGCTAGCCCCGGCCTGTCCTGTCTTGTAATACCACTTGTTTCTTGAGAGGGGATAGTGAGTCACTGTAGGGCTTGTCAACAATACATCCATGGTACGTGTGTGTTTTATAGTTTGTCAATTGGATTCAAAGTGATAGACACGAGAAAATGACTTGTACTCTAGTCTCTTCCTCACTGAAACAGACAGAGCATCCGTTAGCATTTAGCTCAAATTCAGCCAGAGCATCCGGGGCGACTGACCCCGTCGGAGCAGCAAACTTTTTTTTTTTTTTGTTGGCTTTTTTTCCTAATATAACCGATAACATTACGTTTAGATTGTACGGACCCAGAGAGGTGAAAAGCTGCCTTCATTTTTTGGAGCATATGGTGTGGTATCATACGATTCACCTTTAAATAAAACGAAACTTTTGCATTTGTGTGAAGTTTTGCAACTGTATCTACAATTTCACAAAGTAAAAACACTGGGTCCAGAGTAAAGCTGGCAGCATTTACACAAGCAGCAGCTCCATACATTAAGCTAGAGATGAGTGAGAGGTGGATATCGATTTCAGAGGTGCGAGCTACCATGAGAGCACCCAGGCCACCGCTGCCTCCGTAAAAAGAAGAGCAGTGGATCTAAGGTGTTAAACCTGCTCTATAAATACACACAACAACTACCCAGCAGCCTAGGAACAAACATCAAGGGGTCAGCAGGTTAGTCACAAAACCTAAGTGTGTGTGTGTGTGTGTGTGTGTGTGTGTGTGTGTGTGTGTGTGTG
>CALSBV010012175.1:15544603-15559796 GCA_943590825.1 Bovichtus diacanthus
GTGTGTGTGTGTGTGTGTGTGTGTGTGTGTGTGTGTGTGTGTGTGTGCGTGTGTGCGCGTCAAGAGAAACATGGAACCGGGAGGTACAGAATTTAAAGAATAGAGATTCGAAACAGGTTGTACAAAGTTGAAGTTGAAGATAAAGATAAAAAAAATAAATTAAAAAAACATTCTGCATTTTCAACTGCAGCCAAATATCTAAAACACATTATTTTCAGATGGTTTCTTGCAATATTGCAATAAATAAAATAGCACAGGTTGTCCCAAATAACCCCAACAACAACACTGGGGATAATGTCAAACTCAAAGTATGCGGTTAAAAGACTGACCTTTTGCATTTTTAGTAAAAAGAAAACTGAGGACACAAGATTTTTAGTTCAAGTATCACATATTATAATTATGCAAATAACATTATCAGCAGTGTGCAATCTGAATGGAAATCTTATAATGGAAAAATCCAGTTTCCGGTTACCTAATACAATATTGTATCAGAGTCATAAATATGGTTTCACAGGTCTGTAAACAATAACCGTTTGTCTTTGTCTCATTTTTGTATTGAGAAAAGGGAAAGCTGTTTCCCCAGATTAATGTGGTACTAACACAAAAGACGACGGTCTACAGACATTACAGGGTGTTCCAATACTGGTGTCATCATACGGAACAGCTTACAGCAGGTAAGCAGGTAAAATTGGGGACTTGCATCTCAGACAAGAGGAACAAAATTCACAATAATGTAATTTGGCTTTTGTAGTGTGATAAATAATGCCTCAATTTGGCTATACAGCATGCAGTATACGGTATGTAGTCTCTTGTTTAATTTAATGATGTAGCTGTATTATAACCTTGAAAATGTCAGCACTATCGTATTGTGTTCACAGAGATGAGGTTTCTCTCGGGAAAAAGTGACAGTCTGTGAGAAAGTGACCGGTTTTTAGACATAAAGGCCAACTTACAGCTGTAAAGTAACTTAGGACAAAAAAAACTCTGCAAGACCATGGGAGGAGAAGGGAATCTTGGCACAATAGAGGCTGCTAAAAGTGCATTTGCTCTCTGGAGGCAGAGAGACAGATTCAATATGGAGCAGTATTAGCCTAGATTCCCCCACTAGGTGTCGGGGAAAGCATTTATATCTCGGGGGAACTGGAACTGCACTGAGCCATTTATCAAACCCTGGAGTAGGACAATTCCATTGTTAAGAGCAGTCGGATTCAGACTCATAGTGTATAGGGATCAGTATCTTTTGGAAAATTACTAGGAAGAATTTTGTGAAAAGTGTTTTTTGGTAAAGACTGTTTTTTTTTTTTTTATGCTGTGAATTGACACTATCTTTTTGACAATATTGCTTGCCTTGAGACTGCTTCAGTACATTCTTTCCTTGTACTGACTGATATTTTGTATTTTTACAATGGATGAAACATGAATTACCAGTTGCTTCACCTCTCACTGCCAATATTGATGCATGGCTATGGAAATGCACGTTAGTGGTGAGGCACACCGAGCACTCGGTTGAATATTGATGAGGCTGCAGAATTTGCACGATGACGTGAGAACAACAACTGCGGACAGTCATCTGTAGGTCAACGACCTCGTTAACAATTTTTTGGTCAGTAAAACAAATATCTGAAACCCTCTGTGGGACAAATATAGTTCATTACAGCTCTGACATTAACATCTGCGCTAAACAGAAAGCAGTGATGCTCCAAACCTGTTGAATGAATAGTTGGCCTAGTAAAAAAAATAAAAACTAAAGCAATCAACTGCTTTGTTTTACAGTAGCAAGTGGAGGATATACATTTGTGGAATCTTTTGACTGCCATTTATTTTCATTTTCATTCTGCTGATACCCTGAAATATAAACCTGAATCCCAATCCTAGCTGATTGCACACCAGCTACAGCCTGCTCGCTTTTTCCGAGGGACAAAACACCTGCCTGCCGATAAACCTCAAGATCCAATCGGTTGGGTGTTTTTTCATTTAAACCAATAAACAATCCTGGAAGTGTTGAATTGAAATTCTAAAGAAAGAAAGAAAAATTCCCATATCTTTGGGCCTTTTTGCCCGTACTCTTAAAGTTGATAGTAGAGAGGAAATGAAAGGGGAGAGAGGTGACATGACATGTTACAAAGGTCCCCAGCTGGACTCAAACCAGGGACACTGCAGTCAGCGTCTTAAACCGCTACAACGCCAGGACGTCCTTGAACGGCTTCTCCTATTATCAGATCGACACTATGTAGTTGGACATGGTCTTTTACGAGTATTCCTTACAGCACAGCATGGAAGTTGGGACATCTGTTGCTGTGTCTTCGTGCTAGAAAAAGCAGTGATAAAAAAACAGCACTAACCACCCACAGAAACAGCTCAAACAGCTCTTCACATTCTCACCACCCTTTTCTTTTTCCGTCATTCACTGCTACTCTCTCCCCATTTGTCATTCACAGTAGAGCAAAGCCACAGTTGATAGGCTTACGGACCAACACCATTAAATATCCCCACCTGATTAGTGCAAGGTAGACTTTCACATGGCAGAGCAGACTTTGGGTGTTAAGAGATCAGCACAGAAAACCCCTCATCATTAAAAAAGCGAAGTTGAAAAAACTCAGGGAAAATAGAATAGACTTTGATTTGTTTAGTTAAAGAGGATTAAAACTCAATCTAATGAAGGGTATGAGACATGGAGTAGTTAAAGCAACACAGACTTGATCAAAACCAGATATGCAAATAGGACTAGTCTGTTGTTATTGATCTCATGACCTATTTCCAGTGGACACACATTATTAATGACCTTCAAATGCCTGATATGTTTCCATCCCTGCTATTGACAATACTTGCAGTCTGACATTTTGCGGTCATTCAATATCAGATCAATTTTTGCCCAGTGCTAGTCTGACAGAGAATCCTAATACTGGATATCAGGCCTTCATTGTTCTGCACAACCCACTGTGAAAGATGGAGTCAACTCAAAATAGAGACAAAAACACTGGAGACAACAAAGCAACGACTTTGCAGAGCATTGGCAGAAAGAAAAAGTGGGGAACAAAAGGCAGACTGTTAAACTGTCTTTTCTCTCTCAGCTGCAATTTCCAAAACATCACCCAACATTTCACTTCTCGCGCTCTGGTAATCATTTCCTCTTGTGCTTGGATAGCCTTCTCTTGAGCCTTTTTTCAGTGTTTTGAGTGACACATTCCAGTAACCCTTTTAACTATTAACTAAAGTGCACTTCTATGCTATTCTCATCTCTGGCAAAGCCCAACTCAACATAATACCACACGATTAAAGATGATGAGCTCTTCTATCTTTGTCTGCACTGGGAATAGACAGAGATGGATGAGGAGATGAGGTACTCTAAAATCTCCACATTTAGTCATTATCTCATCTCACCTAGATCAAATATCACAAGTATAGCCGGACCCATCGTGGATTTTTAAGGTTAACAGCAATGTCAGTATTTAAGAGTTTAAAAAATCTGATAATGATATCTTGTTTTTTTTTTTTTTTTTTTTTTTTTTACGTAAACAAACAAAATAAACACACATTTTTTATAAGGATCCTTAAAATGAGCTACCGTAAGCTAAATTGTTACTTAAATATGTACGGAGCAGGACATTTTGCGGTTGAAATTTAAACTTCTCAGTGCTCGTAGACAAACTATGTAATAGACACACTTTTTAAAATACCACAAAACCTATTTTGGTATTTCTGTACTGCAATTTCTTGTTACTTATCAGCTAAATTATATACTGTCTGCAATAAGCCAATATTGGCCAATTTATTAATGTAGTTCTAATTACAAGGACTTGTTTTTTTTTAGGACGGGTCTAAATCACAAGTCTCATCACGATACAATATTATATAGATTCAATTCAGGGAGCTGCGATCAGAGGATATCATTAGACCATTAAACACAATCAGTTACATGTATAGCAACTCACAAAAAGTAACTAAAATATGATTTGACAATGTTATGACTGGGCTCTGTAGGAAGGAGGTGCGCTTGGATGGAAATGGTAATACAGACTGCCATGGGAATTTCAAAATAAAGGTGTATCCTAGAGATGATATGTATCCATGTTTCAACTTTGCATCAAAAATATTGGATCGTTGATCATTGAATCCATATATCGATCTGAACGATGTATGTTACACCCATAATTTCTAGTTTAAAAAAAAAAAATCATAATCTCAATACAAAGCGTAACTTTGTATAATCAATCACAACAACTCAATATTAACTAGTGTGCTCTATATCCATTGAGAAAGGTCTCTGCAGAAAAGGTTGTTGACAGCCATAAATGTGCTTGTAGTGAACACATGTCAAAGGTTACAGCTTTGGCATTACATCAGAAATACTGGAGTTGAAGATTTCTTGGCCTGCACTGCATATACCGGCATTTGACATTTAAATGTCTACCAGCCCCACAACGCTCTGCTTTGAATCATCTACACACTGCATTATGTCCTAACGTTACATACTGCATGCTGCACGTCGCGCCCTGCATGGCATCACGACGAGGTACAGAGTATTCCTGTGAGTAATGGAGGTTGTTTGGAAGCAGCATTAATCGCTATGGTTATTCCTTCGGTTCGCTCGTGTAATACAGGGTTACGATATCCATGTTTGATTGGTCCAATGTACCAATGCAGTTCATCGTTACTTGAAGCAGGTGATAGCGGGAAGGTAAAGCGAATAAATACGAGGAAATAATACAGAAGTAGTTGTCCTTGCTTGCCACAGCCACCCTACACCTCGGTTAGGTTCAGGGTTGCCATGCAAACAAGTGACAGCCAAGATGCAGCCGCATGGGGCATGGTTGGCTAACGTGGGGTTGAGGGTTTACTTTATGTAGCTACCGTGTAACATTAGCCAATACCCGGCCAGAAGGCACACCACACAGGCACAGATAACGTTACTACCCCTACTGACCAAATTCCTCCAAATATTGCGACGTTGTGACCCTCGAAACTACCGTCTGGAAAAAGCAAATCCTCCTCATTCTACCAGTTAATGCTATCTGAGCTCCGCTAGCTAGCGTAAGTTAGCCCATAAAATGTACGTTAAATTATACAAGTAACGTTCGCTAAAAATAGCAAGTTATCTCGCTCGCCGTGTTGGCGTGGTGTAGTAATAGAGCAGTTAAATGTTAAACTTACTCTGTGTCGACCAGCGTGGCGCTCATACAGTTGTTTCCGAGCTTGCTTCCCAGACCAGCGTCATAGCACGGGACTGTGTGAGATAGCTGGGTTGAGGGGAACAGCAGGCGGGCTGTGGCGGACGGTAGGAGTCGGCTGGAGGAGAAGTTTCAACATGGAGAGTGTGGAGTAGACTGGATCCTCCTGCTGCGGTTCATCTGGCTGCTGCTGCTGCTGCTGCTGCTACACAGGGAGCCCTGGCGACACCTGTGGCCGCAGCAGCGTACAGCACCTGCTGCACGGTACTGTATCGTAGACATCAACCATGGAGATGAGGTGGTTATAGCGACCTACAAGAGCTAACATTATCACACATTATTATCACTATACCATAGGAAGTATTAAAGCACATGTGTTGAGATTCTGTAGTGTGTTTACAACTTGTCAAGATTATAATAAAACAATGTAAGCCCTCAAACTGGAACAAGAATACTTTCACATTGATAAAAGTATTGAGATTGTTATCTTCATTAAATATTGTACTACGCAATGTGAGAATACTCCATTACAAGTAAAACTAATGCATAGTATTTTTTTATTAAGTATAATTACAGAAGTATTATCAGCAAAATATATGTAAAGTACCAAAAGCAAACGTACTCATTAGGCTGTCAGTATTATATATATATATATATATATACTTTTATTGGGTTATTATTACTGATGCATTAACATATAAGTATTATTTTACTGTCAAAGCTGTTGTTTTAATTTTTAGCATTGTATATACTGTTGATACATTGAATCTATTACAATGCATCACATTTTATAAGCTGATCATGTTTCATATACAAAATCTTTATTGTGCAAAGTAGTTAGTAAGAATACCTGTCAGATACATGCAGTGGAATAAGAGGACAATATTTGTTTTTATGAAAAGGAGAAGTAGAAGTGTAGAGTAGGATAAAATTGATATGCTTAAATAAAGTACCTCAAAACAATATAAGAGTACAGAACTTGAGAGGTTGCACTTGGCTACTCCCCACCGCTGCCAAAAAGAGCAAACGTCATCATACATTTTTCATTATCAAAATAATTATGTTAGCCTAATTGTTCAAAGAGAAATGGCCAAACATTTACAACTTGTAGTGCCAAGTTTGAAAGTCTTCCTGCTGCTCCTGCTTTACACGTCAAGGTCAAGGTAAGAACCCTGCATAGCTGTGTGGTTGTGTGTTTCTCCACAAAATCGGCCACATATCCTCATTTTTGGCTGTTTTCTTGTGTTTTTAAAGACAGATACAAAAAAAAATAAAATACAAAAAAAAATATTATTTCCCTATTCGGTAATATCCCGGTGTGATCCATGATGGTGGATTTACTGTCTGGCACAAAAGCATTTGAGCTCATCATTACATTTGGACCAACCTGTTATCTTTTGTTCCATTTTAATTTTGTTTTCGAAGGTGTGATTGCTGTCAAAACAGTTCCATCACACTGTATACCTTTTCATTGCAACACACTGCATAGGAAGCTAAGAGGCATTCAAATTCCACATCTATTTTTAGATCTAACTTGTGGATCTGAGAGACATGGAACAGGATGATGAGTGAGAAATATCAGGCTTATTGAAGCTGACACACTGACAAAATCCTATACTACCACCATGCCAGGAGTGTCCTCTGTGTGAAAATAATTGCCCTTACAAACACCTCCATATTGCACCAAATCCCCCGAGTGTAAGCCTGGTCTGAGCTGTAAAATTAGAACTTTTTGAAGTCTCAGTGTAAAAAGCTTTTTTCTCATAAAGAAACAGAAATTGCATTATTTATTCATCCTTTGAGGGTGCACTTAACTACCTGCAACCTCAAAGTTTCTCTGAATAATGCAGAGGTGTGCCAGCTCAGTCCTCCTCTGCAGCATGCAGCATATTCTGTTGTTTGCTTCATTTGATCTTTCCATTTGACTGCAGGAATTCAGAAAATATTTGCATATTGAAGGTATCAGCAGTACAGTGTCTAGTGTAGCTGTCACACAAATTGTGCAAGGTACTGTATGTTTGTATTGATATTAGCTTGTTAAATGTTACACAACACAAAAAGTAGCATATTCTAAGTAACATCATCTTGGAAATTTGTAATATCAAAAAATATGATAAAATTATGGTGAGAGCGAACATATTTGAAGCTATTGGGTTCTAGTAAAGGACAGGTTTGAGCTGCACTCACTCACACACTGATTCAAACCACACACACGCTACATAACCCTACACACGTGTGGTAAAAATGTAATAACATAGCCTATTTAGTCCCATTTTGTTTCATTTTATTGAAGGGTACACAAATATGAAATCCTCCTTTTACATGTATTTGCATTGTACCAGCAAGCATCTCATAAAGCATTCCAAAAGACATTCCTACAACTGTGTGACTATTTGCTATTCTTCTTTCCTTAAGTGCTTTCAATCATTAAGTACATTATGACACAATAAAAATAAAAGATGGACCTGTAAGAAAGATTCTACATGCTAATCACACAGCTCAATTATTAAAAAAAAAAAAAAAAGAAAAGAAAAGAAGAAAAAAAAAAAGAAAAAAAATGTACCTGCCTCATGGAAAGCTCTGCCCTTTAGAAGCTGAAAATAAAGCTCCTCTTGTGATTTTAACATCACAGGAAATGTCCATAGACAGACCGGATATGCCTCAGGAAGTGACATAACATGGTTGTTTCTTTGAGGAATGTACAATGTAGAGAAGAAGGACATTAACGAAAGAAAAACAATGGGTGTGACCACTAAGTTCTTCAAAGTACACCCTGGTGCAGTATTTCTAACATCACAACTCCCCAGCAAAAGGTTCCTGAGCTTTTGTTTAATGATACCCATCTCATTCAATCAGAAGAAGAAAAATAATCAAAGTAAAATTGTTACAATCAAATGTGGGGTGAATAGCTAAATGTTTCACAAAGCACTGGCCAAAATGTCGATACTCAATAATCGACGATACTGATAATAAAAAAAACTTCTCTAAAGTTTGGACAGTGTACAGAAAGACTAATGCATCCAGTGCATTACTCACTACAGTGCATACATGTACAAATGTCTCTACAACAAACACACACAAGTCATTAAAAGGCATTGAAACAGTTCAAATTGGCTTAAGAGGTGCAAAAAGAATTAACTGGACGATCTGAAAGAAAAACTTTGCTAAAATATGATATATTGAGAAACGTAATCTTAAGGTTCCTGTAACAAGGTAATATCATCACAGTCCCTGTTTGTCTAATACAGTTTAAGACAGAAATGATGGAGTGCCACCTATTGGTACTAAAGTGTACAGGTTTTGAAAAGGCACATAGTAGTCACACCAGCAATTCGTTGTACAAGGCAATTCAAAAGGTTAAATTAATTACAAGTTTTTCCATCAAAAGTGTCTGTAAAAATACCTATACAGCATCAAACATGTTACCTGAGCAAAAAATGGAATCATCAGTTAGTCATATACAGTAATAAAAAAAAAAAACAAGCATGTAAAGAAAAGAATGAGCAATACAAAAATCTGCAGTTATAAGAGAGAATCCAATTTTATATTTGAGAAAAATGTACATATAATCCAAATATTTTTGGGTCAGTGATTATTTCCCCTATATTTCCATATACAGATCCCTCCATTATCAAACATTCAATATTTTAAAGAAATAAATACCATAAAATAGGAGGTTTAAATCCAGAAAGCTACAAGATGCTGAACAAAAGTGGGGCAAGTATAAAAAAATAAATACAGCATAATCTGTTAAAAGCGTTCCCTTTGCAAATGTCTGCTCAGTTTCTTGCTAAGAGTAAAGAGAGAAGTAGAACCTGAGTGGTTTCTCTGGCCTATAAATTGTTGTATACTTTTTTGGGGTAACCTTTTTTTGGTTCTATGTTCTCGTAAATAGAGAGTGCAGCGGTGTTTTGGTAGATTAGATCCACATTGGTTCCAGTTCTTGATCTGATGATGTCCGTGGCACACTGGTTTAAGAACACATACTGGTCCTGCAGGGACATCAAATATAAAAGTTCACTGAGCTGCAGCACACTTCATATACAATTCATATATGTCAAGCAACATGCACAAAACAAAAACCTATGAGACTGTGTTTACCTCTGTCTGCACCATAAGGGGCCGGTGCATGCGCAGATCGTGGACGATGCCGTAAACATCCACAATATTTTCCCTTTCAATCTGGAAGATCAAACTGTCGATGGCTATGAAGGTACCTGTGCGTCCAACACCAGCACTGAGTGTAGACAACGTGGACACACAGAAGAGGGAAAGAGGAGAGAAAGACGGAATATCGGATTAATCTTTTTGTCATTTCTGTTTTGTAGAATTAAATTGCGTGCGTGGGTTCTGTCGGACCTGCAGTGGACCACAGTGGGAGAGTTTCTGGAGTATTGGTCTATGTGCTCTCTGACCAAGTGTCTGAAGCTGATGAGGAGCTCGGTGGTTTGTGGTACCCCGTGATCCGGCCAGGCTGTGAAGTGGAACTGACGCACCGAACGGGTCTCTGCTGTTTTCAACTGAAGGACGAACATGCACACAAACTCAAAATAGTCAACGTGTACAGACAATTGAAGATGTATGGAGCATATGATCTCATTAAATTACAGAAAATATAATTTTTCCCGATGGCATATGTAACATCTCGACACTTACATTTTTAATGTCAAAGTCCCTGATGGTCCAGTCTTCAAGGGATATTTCAGAGATTGATGTTACAGTGATGTTTTCAAAGTGCTTGGTGCCATAATCCCAATATTGCTCACATTTGACCTGGAACAGAAAGACAATTGTTCCGTTGTAGTACACACAAAATTCAGAATATAGAAAATTACATTTGGAAACACAAGTATTTACTGTAAAGGTACATTCTAAGGAGAACATTATTATTATTATTTATTTTTTATTTTCTGAGGTTTTAGAAGCAGCAAGGCAACACTACAATATCTGGGTCTAAAACAAGCAGCTGTACTGCTTGTTTTAGTTTTGAGTTAGTTTTTATTTTTTATTTAAAAAGATACTTTTTGGCATACTTGTGTAAACATTTGTCGGTAAATTCTGGTTATGCATTGACTTGGCTATTTTTGCTTCATTTAAAATGTTTAAGAATACACTGAGATGTAGAAATGTATCATACTGTTGATATCATTTTCTCTATTACTATCTGGTTTAACTTACATGTGGTTCATTCCATGAATTAACCAATTGTAATGCACTAACTATCCAACATCTTTACTTCAGGGATGCATTCATGGAATATGATAACTGATTACATTTAGGATGAGATATTCAGCATCAGGTCCAAGAGTATGCGGTCTAACACTAGGGAAGACATTAGTGTGTGCTCTTCTATAAACATGCGCGTTGCTTCTAGGCGTCATGTTTGTGTTCGTACTCACTCGTCCCTGTTCATTACAGCGTGTCAGCATGACCAGAGTCTGTACGTTCTGCTCCCAGATCATCCTCCATAAATGGCTGACTGTGCTGGCCAAAGGACCCTGAGCTGCAATGAACTCTTTCCTGGAGTTGTAACCCTGTCAAAAAAAACATCCATCCTATTCAAGTGTTTCAAACATCACTGCGGATGAAGTTGAATAGCATGCCATTAAGCAAAAAGAATGATGATCGGGATGTTTGCTGATACTGAAGCGATGACTGAGGCAGAGAGCTGTTTTAAAGAGTGTCAGTACGCACCGGCATGTAGTTAGCATTGATGTAGTCATCATATGGACTCCCATGGATAATGGAGAGTTTCACCCTAGATGAGTCATCTAGGAGGCGAGAAAAGAGGGTAAATGAAAGGAAAAATATGCTATATATAAAAAGGTATGGCCGCTCTGATGTGTGACCGTGTGTGATCATTTTTGATTTAATGTCCAATTAAAAATAAGATAATGATTGTAGATACAGGATGATTGGCGGTGATGTAGTTGAAAGAGTGAGGGGTGTTATTGTTTAAAGCAGTAGAGGTGGATTTGTTGAGGTGACTCACAGGGAAGCACATTGCTGTAGCGGTTCTTGGGCTTGTTCTCCAATATCAGAGCATTTGTTTTCAACTGAGCTGTACCAACAATCTTCAGGTCCTTTTAGAAGAAAGGAAAAGAATCGGAAGGATGATTGGATGGCTCACTTCATGCCCAAAATCGGGTGCATGTGCAGTACCAAAAAAAGAGCAACTTAATATTAATAAGGATGCACAATCGGTATGGCATTTTACACACATCATATTGCCTAAATTGTTAAATAAGAGGATTAGATCTGTGTAGAATAAACATAACAGGCCTATATTGGATATCATTTTGATATTGGTCCGAATGGCGATTAAATACTTTTTTTTGTTGCAATAATTGCCTGCTATGAATAGGATAATTCATATACCAGGAGCACTTGAATATTAGGCTCATGTTTCACCTCAAACTCTTCAGCAAAGCCGCAGTTGGAGTCTGCTTTCTGCTTCTTGTAGTAAGCCTCGTAGTCCTCCACCCTCACAGCCACACTTCTGCTCAAATGGACACCACAGGTCAGACAAGAGTTGTGATTTCATGACATACTGTGTAACATTTGATAGATCTGATCATACTTTATGATTTTAAGGATTTATACTTACACTTTGGCCCTGGAATAAGAAAGAGGAAAAAGCAATGTTGACAAACTGTTGTAGAAAGAATTGTTGTCCATTTACTTTAGACGTATAGAAACATGGTAAAAATGAAAACCTTACCTCATGGAATGGATCTGGATGTCCGACGTTTCTTTGTTTGATAACCTACAGCACATGAATGGTGAGTTTAGAGTTTAGTCCTACACACACTGACTTTTTTTTCGACAATCATAACGAAGACAAACCTTTTCCAGTAGATTATGAAGCCGATGAGAATGATGAAGAGAACGCAAAAAATTCCCAATGTTATTCCGATAGCGATGGCAATGATTGCTAAAATGTTGAAAGAGATTACGACAGAAAGACAAAGAAAGAGGCCAGTGAGCATTTCCTCACATTATGGGAGCATTTTCGTGGCAACAACACTGGTTCTGAATTTGGTACCTGGGTTCTGTGGGAGTGCAAATACAGGATAGAAGTTTGTTGTTGACACCAGTGACACTGCGCCATTCACAAGGTTGTTTTGCAGAGTCAGACTGGTGAACAACACAATAGCATATCTGCAGGATTGAACAAATGAGTTTAGAGATTTACACATATCTTTAACGGAACTTTGACTTGCTTTTGTTCCTAATCTCTCAATATCTTATAATTCTATCATTGAGAAGTTACTACTTTATATTTTCTGCTTCTGCACACCAATTCATACACAATATTGTTTTGTGTTCTTACTGGTATTTTCCAGTGGCATCCAAAGCACCATTAGTGTAGCCGTTCCATTTGGATTCATCTCCCACTTCTATGTTCAGATCGCTCTCTCCACTGCGTGATTGGGAGATCCTTTCTACGACTGTTGCCAGGTATACTGGAGTGTCCTTTTCCTTCCACTGATTATAAGTTTTCCCAACATACTCGGTACGATCAGAAGTTTCATCTGGAAGAGCAGGTATTATGGTAATTTGCTTCTGATAGAGAAGTTCTTGTTATGAGTCACAATTATTTATCATATGTAACAAATAAAGAATAACAGTAAGAAATAAGTAGGGAAGGCATAAATAAATTGATATTCAGCAAAACATTAGCACAAATGGATGATTACATTATTAGTGGTCATTTATCAGATGCTCTTATCCAGAGTGACTTAAAGTGACTTACGTACTAACTACAGGGACAGTCCCCTGGAACAACTCTGGTTAAGTGGCTTGCTCAGGAGCACAATGGTGGTGACAATGGTGGTATTGAACTAACAACCTTCTGGTGTTCTATTTGAAAGCCTGACCCCTAGACCACCATCCCACCATGATGATATTGATGATAATGATGAAGTAAAAGGAATGGTTTGCACCCAAAATGGTTATATCAATTACACATCCCGTGTTACCTTGAATGTGTGAAGAAAACTTAGTTTTTCTCGCATGCCTCCACGGTGAATAAAGAATCAAAAAAATAGAAAGAATAATAAGTGTTTTTGATTCTTTGTTAGAATATAAAAAAAAGTATTCTTCACAAATTCAAAGTAACACAGGGTGAGTAATTGATATAGAATTGGTCATTTTTGGGGTGAACTATTCTTTTAAGAAGAGAAAAAGATACCCACTTGGAAGATTATTTGTCACCAGCACCCCAACATGTGTGATTGGCCCATTGGTGCTGTTCAGCAGTTTGGAGTCAATCTGAAGGGTGAACTTGTTGTATAACCTGCTACTCACCACCACCAGTGACTCAAAGTTCCCTGGAATGGGTGGATCTTTTGGGGGGAAAAAAGAAAAGAAAAAAAAAAGGTTTTTACTCTAAAACCATTTTGAACATATTAGTATTTACACGGAACAGTTACGTAATTCTAATGTTCACGAAGCATAATGTCCTACTTGTAATGCCTGTCCAGGAGCAGCAATCTACAGGAGTGCTGGGTTGTCCACAGCTCTGAGTCTCCATAGTCAACGTGTATTGAGTATTGTGCCGAAGGTTGGACACAGTATGGTTACAACAGGTGCTTGTCGAGTTGATCTCGCCATCATTTACAGTGACCTTGAAGCCGGAGTATTGGCCATTGGGTTTGCTCCAGTTCAGGATGATTTCTGCATTTGTTGCGTTTGGACCTTTACATTCCAAGTATTTTACCGGGCTTGCATCTGTAGCATCAAACAGGAATGGTTTTCAGGAAAACATCGACTAATAACATTGATCCACAATTTTCATACATGCTAAGTTGAAAGACAAAATCATTTTGAAAATATCTGATTGCAAAAACTATGTGAACTGAATCAGGCTTTTATGACCATACCTGTGCACTTGGAAATCCATGTTGGAGCACCTTTAGTTCCATCAGAGGTCTGTGCTGTGACACTAATGTCATAGTGTTTGCCAGGAACCAGGTCATCGATTTTAGACTCATTTTCTTTAATCATTCTATCACTAATGAACCCATCTGAGCTTTGCAAAGTCACATTGTAACGATAGCTTTCCTTGTATTCGTCTGGTACGGCCCACATGACTGTGACGCTCTTCTCTTCTGTGGAAGCCGTAAGAGACTTCACACTAAACGGTCCTGATTGTTCAAAAGAGATTTGTTAGATGTAAATGTTACTAGACAGAAAAGGTGAAGCATGTAAGTCTTTTGTGCTTGCTTACATAAATGAAACCCTTACTTGTAGCGACCATGTCGATCTGAAGCTTTTCACTCATAAAACCCATCAGACCCTCTGTTGCTACGGAGATGTTGTAGGAAGTCCCAGAAAGCAGGAAGTCAAAGGTATGACTGGTGTTGGTGGTCTTGATGCTCTCTCTTCTCTGGAGTGATTGCTTAGTCAACTGGTAGTAGAACGTTGCACCGGTCATCAGAAAAGCTTCCTTCCACCTGATGACAATGGAGCTGGTTGTCTTGTTTAGGATGTCAATTGTTCCGGGAGGGTTAGGGACTGGAGGGGGGTACATTAGAGAATATGAACTTCAACAAGCAAAGTAACCAACATATGAATGCTTGAAGGGCTATATCAGGGGTGCCCATTACGTCGATCGCGATCGACCGGTCGATCGCAAAGGTAGTGTGGGTAGATCGCATGGCATTGAAAAAAAAAATATATTTTTTATTAAAAGTTAGCCTATCATCCATCCTCACTATGGCATTTGCCACTTGATTGACGTACAGGTCAGCCAGTCTGAGATCTCATCTTTTCTAACACGCGGTTCACCACGCATGCGCGGTCAACCCCGCCAGCTGCAAATCACCGCGAGCTGATTAGCTAGTTAGCCTTCCAATTTATACAATTCTGCTAAAGAAAGGGTATAAAAATGAGTGGGGAAGCTGGACCAAGTAAGAACCAAGTCCGCGCAGACTTGTCCGTGAGTGGTGTTGTTTAATTATGCGTGTTCATGTTTTGTGTGTTTTGCCACCATGGGTGAGAGTTATGTCCCGGAGGAGGGG